>JBBEEM010000096.1:0-31891 GCA_037305995.1 Sclerodermus sp. 'alternatusi'
GTCCTTATAAAATTTTACTAATTGAAGACTAAGTTTGGGGACTGTCCTCAATTTTAACGTTAAATGTATATTGGAATAATGTCCTTACTATAGACGCTTATCGAAAAGTGACAGTTTGAGAACTGTCTTCAAATTATATTCATAATCGATAAATTAATGAGGACAGTCTTCAAACTCACAGAATGTCTTCAAAAAGTACATTTTATTATGGAAATTTAGAAAAAATGTCTCTATAATATACGCAAAATATATATATACTTACATTTTTCAATTATTCTCTTTCAAACTATTCACATTTATATTACATTCATTTGCACAATTCTTCTTCTTTTCGTGATAAACACAAATGTTATAAGAATTTCTCGTTAAATCAGTAAACTTTATGTAAAGTTTCCCATATTTTTTAATCATTTCACAAATTTCATCGTACACTTCTGGATGTATTTCCAAAATACTATTACTCACTTTTAACGGTAATTTTAAACTTTTGACATAATCAAGTATTAATTTTACTTGATTACCATACTTTGTTTTAATTTTATAAATATTATTCAATATATATAATTTATTTATGGTAATATCTTTTACAAAAACATTTTTTATTTTTTGTAATTGTAGCATATCATCCTTACAACTAGTATTATCATCACTACTACCGCTACTACTGTTAGTAACCTCATTTTTATCCATTTTCAGAGTTCCCCTTGTGAACTAAATAAAATCTATCTCTCTATTTAAGAGAAAAGAAAAACAAGCGTTCTAGCTATAAAATAGTTTTAAGATTATTCTATAAAATGATTGCTCAGAGGCGCGCGCGCGCGTCCCCCGCCCGTGCCTCCGCCGCCCGTGACACCCCGCCCCTTCATTTGATAATGCAGCGTCAGCGAAAAAAAATTATTTATTTTTTTTTTTTTTTTTCTGTAGGTTTAAACTTGTTGCATTTCAATCAACGCATTCCTCCTACTATCTATTACCCCTCTCACACCTTCATACCAATATCCTTCCTTGTAAGTCTCTCTCTCTCTCTCTCTCTCAATGACACACCACCTCGTCGTCGTCGTCGTCGTCGTCGTCATCGTTTTGACCTCAACGACAATTATCCCTGTTGTTATCATGAAAACTGTTCGCGCTTCTAGAGCGCTCCGAGTATGTGTGAGTGAGTGGGGGACGTCGGGGTTACGTCGGGATAAGTCGGGGGCTGTCGGGGCTCCCCGAAAAGGGAGCTCGTAAGACTTCTTCTAGCAATTTCGTCGGGACGCTGGGCGAGTGAGCGGATGCGTGTGTGGTCTCCGGAGCATTTTGCGGATAGAAGGATCATCTTGGCGAAGATGATCCTGACCATGGGGCGACGTAGTGGACACGTCGCTGGGGTTCCTACGGGTCCCCTGAATTGTGCTTCCTGTGATGCGGGAGTCAAGGCGTTGACGGCGCAAACTCTGTAGGTACAGAGGTGGACAGGCCTAGGCTTAGGACGTCCAGGAAACAGGTGGGGGCACAATTTCCCAGGAAGGTCAGGAGGTAAATCGGTCCGTCTGCGCAGATGGGTGTGTGTATAGGCATGTATGTGAGTATGAGCCTCTTGTGATCGTGAGGGGTTCCTGGGGTCTTCCACCCACAGGGATCTCTCCTTCCTTTGTAACATCTATCTGTAATATCACATTAGTACTTGGTCGTTTCTTCATTGGAGGGCTTTGCACGCCGTCGAGTCATTGCCAGGGTTTTTCTCTTCACTCTTCTAGTGGAGGGTTTTTTCCCTGATTAGAGTCTCGGGTGAAAATATAATTTGTGTATTGTTTTATCCATCAATTGATGCCTTATTATTTCGACAACGAACCTCTCCTTCCCTTATGAATCCTCTCGACTTCTAAATGATCGTTAAGATGTTTAATATTAACAATATTGGCTAATTCTTCTCCACTGCAAAAAACATTGGTGCCCCGGGTGAGGAAGGATGTTCGTTGTCGAGAGTGCTAAAATTAATCTTAAGAATTTCTTTGTAAGTTATTTTGGTATCTGAGAGATATGACTACATGGGGTGTCATATTTCGTAACGGCTGAAGCCTTTGTTACTTCGGGTTACTGTTTCTTAGAAAACGGTTACCGGACAAAATTTTGTCTCTGGTGGGGAACATTCAAAAGGGGGGTGGGTGTTCCGCGCAGCCGAACTATTGCGTGATAACCCCCTCTTAGCGAGGGACTTGGTGAAGCCAGGGGCACGGAGACTCACTGGTGATCGAGCGTTCAATTGAAGTGGTCGAGTGCGATTGCGAAAAATCTACCAAGAATTCCAAGTATTTGAAGGAAAGTGCATTTGGAAAGTTGATTTATCTGATCTATCCATTCTCTGTAGTGGGGTAAGTCTACGTCCATTTACGCGTCTTAGACGCGCGGCCTTCGGCTTTGCAGATTTCGCGAACATTAGTGAGATTTTGCGAAAATAAAGGAAACACCGTAAAGGAGAGTATAATAATTGATTATAGTGATTTTTTAGAATTTGATATTTTGCGCGTGTTCGACCTTTGTAAAGTGTTAGCGTGTGTGTGTAGTATAACTGGTTATTTGATACGCAGCGCATACATTACTTTGTATTACTTGCTTGTAATTTGGTTTATTTCGGATTGGCGATGTCGAGACAAACGCCTTTACGTCGTTTGACGGTTCTACAGAATTCGCGTCTTTTGGAAATTGAACGGGTGGGTGCCCGGCTGCGAGGCGGACCACGTGAAAATCTGACTCAGGCTATTGTGAAGGCACGATTAGCTGCCATTACTAGAATTTGGGAAGAGGCCAGACAGACCGATGCTGATATTCTTATTCGGGATGATGCGGCGGCGGATCCCTATTGTGTTGAGAATAGAATCGCTCGAATACAAGACATGTATGAGGATACTGCCAATTATTTTATAACTTTATTGACTGAATTTGATAATCAAGCTGGATCGCGGCCTCGGGAGACGAATGACCGTGCGGAAGGGGAATTTCTTCCGGCGAAATTGCCGAAACTTGAACTTCCGACCTTTTCTGGAAAACTCGAGGATTGGGAGAGTTTCGCGGAGCTTTTTGGAAATGTAATTCATGACGCGCCTCGCGTTAACGACACGACTAAAATGCATTATTTAAAGATGAGTCTCAGAGGGGAAGCGGCGGATTTAGTCAAAGACGTAGCAACGACTGGTACTAATTACGCGGCGACCTGGAAGGCCCTTAAGGCTCGATTTTATAATCCGCGGTTTATTGTTAATAAGCACTTAGACGCGTTGACGAAGCTCCCTCCTGTTAAGCGTGAATCAGCTTCGGATCTTCGGAAATTGGCGGACGATGTCCATCGTATTATTCGTTTGCTGAAGAATCGTGGTATGCCAGTCGAGCATTGGGATGTTTGGTTAGTTAATACGTTGAGTTCGAAACTGGACCCGGAATCTAGAAAGCTTTGGGAGGCTCAACTCAGCGAGGCTGACTTCAAACTTATAGAACGGAACGTAGAAGAAACGGATTGTCTCTCGCGTTTTCCCAAATTAAAAACATTTACAGATTTTGTAGAAAAGCGGGCAATGACTTTAAGCAACATTCCTGCGTCCCAGGTTTCGCAAGCCAGTTATCGGAGTCCGGTTGCTTCTTCAAAACCGCAGTTTGCGTTTTCAAAGAATCCGTTTCCTGTTGCCAAACCGCAATTTTCTCAAAGGAGGGTGTTACATTCTAGATCGCCGTCGCGTGTTAATATAGCAGGTGAACCATGTCCCCTTTGTTCGGAATCCCACTCGTTGGTAAAATGCCCTAAGTTTTTGGAAAAATCTCCGACGGATCGTTTTCAGGAGCTCAAACGTTTGAAACGTTGCTTCAACTGTTTCGGGAAGCATCATAGTGTTTCTTGTTCATCAACCACCAGTTGTCAGAAATGCAAACGCCGCCATCATTCCCTGATCCACGATCATTTTCCTTCGACTAGTCAGGAATCTGATGGTGTGAAAAAGGAAACTGCCGTTGCGACGGGGGTTAACGTACATCATACGGCAGGTGTGCTCAAGGAACGGGTTATTCTTTTAGCCACCGCTCAGGCTTTAGTTTTTGGGCCTAACCGTCGTAAAACGAGAATCCGGGCTTTGTTAGATAACGCGTCAGAAACCAGCGCGATTTCTTCTTCTATTGTCCAACTTCTGGGTTTACCGATGAGGGAGAGGACCACCCCGCTGACCGGTGTAGGGGGTGCCAAATTAGGTACCTCTCAATCTGTAGTTACTTTAACTATTGGTTCACCCTTGGACGCATCCTTTGAGATCGTTACGGAGGCAGTCGTTCTTTCAAAAATTTCCACAAAACGACGTCTTACGGAAGTTTTGGAAATTGATTTAGACAAGTTCTCTGATTTTCGTCTTGCTGATCCGGCTTTTCATAAGCCTAACCATATTGACATCCTATTGGGGGCGGATGTTTATGGGCGACTTCGCCGTCCGGGTTTGAATTCTATTGCGGGATCTGAATTGACCGCTGAGAACACTGTGTTCGGGTGGATTGTAACCGGGCCGGTGATTGCCATTTCGTCAGGGCGGGCGGATAGTTCGCGACCGGGTTCTACCAATTCGTTCCATTGCGCGACTTCGGATGACTTAAACAACCAATTATGTCGATTTTGGGATTTGGAAGAGGTTCCGCAATCAGATTCCGGGTTAAAGCCAGAAGATGCGCTTTGTGAAGATCAATTTCGTGACACGCATGAACGCGATTCTGAAGGAAGATATTCTGTACGGTTACCGCTTAAATCAGAAACACCGGAAATCGCTGATGAGACGCGACGGATGGCTATCGGTTCGCTAAGAAGCATTCAACGTCGGTTTGATCGTGATCCAAATTTGCGCATCGCTTACAATGAGTTTATGTCTACCTATGAGTCTCTCGGTCATATGACCCCGGTACCACCTTTAGAATTGAAAAATTCTAGGGCGTGGTATTTGCCGCATCACGCGGTTGTGCAGACGTTTCCAGTTCCTAAAATACGAGTAGTTTTCGATGCGTCCCGACGTACAAGCGAAGGCCTTTGTCTGAACGATTTTTTGCTGACGGGTCCAGCATTGCAGGGTGATTTGGCTTTAATTCTGTCAAATATCGTTTTGTCTTTACAGCGGATATCGTAAAAATGTTTCGTCAGATCCGCGTGTATCCTTCGGATCAAGATTTACAACGTATTGTTTGGTCTCCTTCGCCTAATGAACCTGTGAAAGAATTTCGCTTGTCCACAGTAACTTACGGTACTGCCTGCGCCCCTTACCTCGCGATTCGGACCTTGCAACAGTTGGTCTCTGATGAAGGTGATCGGTTTCCTCTCGGTGCGGAGTGTTTAAAAAACCATACTTATGTCGACGATACTTTCGCTGGTGACAATTGTCTTCAGAATGCTATCGAAAAACGGGACCAACTTGTGCAGCTTTTGAGTTCGGCGGGTATTTCTCTGGATAAATGGTCCGCTAATCATACTAATTTAATTCCTGCGGGTTTGGCACAGAGGCCGGATGATTGTAAATCCATCGATAGAGAAAACGTGGTAAAAACTTTAGGTGTCCACTGGAACCCATCTTCCGATAGTTTTGAATTTAGAGTACGTCGCTTCCAGGAGTCTGGAATTTTGACCAAGAGAGCGGTTTTGTCTAATATTGCCAAGTTGTTTGATCCTTTGGGGTGGATCGCACCCATCACTATCCAGGCTAAGATCCTTATGCAAGATCTTTGGATCGCTAGGACTGATTGGGACTCTCCTTTACCTGTGGATTTGCGTAATAGGTGGATTCAATATCGTGATTCTTTACAGTCACTGCCGACTGTGAGCATTCCTCGTTGGTTAGGCGTTACTGTGACTTCCGCATATCAATTACATGGTTTCTCTGATGCATCTGCACGTGCATACGCTGCGGCTGTTTATCTTCGGGTGGAGATGCCCGATGGACAGTCCCATATCGTTTTGCTCACAGCTAAGGCGAAAGTGGCACCCGTGAAAACGGTAAGCATTCTTAACCTTGAGCTATGCGGTGCGGTTCTACTGACCCAATTAGTGGTTTATATACGGAAATCGGAATTGTTTCGCTCTGTTCCGATACGTCTCTGGTCGGATAGCCAGATTGTTTTGGCATGGTTGGGTAAGCACCCTCGCCACTGGAAAATTTTCGTGGCAAATCGCGTATCTCTGATTCAAACCAAACTGCCTTCTGCAGCGTGGTCGCATGTACCAACGAAAGAAAATCCGGCAGACTTGGCAACGCGTGGGGTATCGCCATGTGACCTTGCCTCTTTAGATTTATGGTGGCATGGGCCAACTTGGTTGACGAAGGGGTCTGAATGCTGGCCGAAGACACCTGAGAAGGTTCGAGTGATGGTAGCCCTTCAAACTGAGGAGGAATCTGATTTCCTGTTGCGTTTTTCTAGTTTAACTCTATTAATTCGGGCTATTGCGGTCTGCAGAAGATGGTTGGATAACCATAGAAGAGTACGTGAAGGGCACGCTGCGATACGGAGTGCTTTAACTGTTTTAGACTTGTCTATGGCGACAGCACGTGTGATCGGAATGGTACAGAGGGCGGCCTTCCGAGATGAGCTGACTTTGATTAAGGCAGGAAAGTGTCTTCCGAAGGGAAACGCATTGAGTGCGCTGAACCCCTTTGTAGATGAGGATGGTATCCTTCGCGTAGGTGGCCGTTTGGGCTTGTCGAGTCTGTATCGCAGTCGTAAGCACCCCCCGATTCTACCTAAGGATTCGCACCTTAGTAAATTGTATGTCCGCTTCGCACATGCACAGTGTTTGCATGGAGGAGTGACCCTAACCTCACAGATGCTCATACAGTATGTGTGGATTCTGTCGCGTAATCGGTTAGTGAAGACGGTTGTGCGAAGATGCGTCCGGTGTCAGCGTGTCAAGCCACGGTTGGCACATCAGATGATGGGTGACCTTCCGGCGGACAGGGTGACCCCTGCGAGACCTTTTACCAACTGTGGCTTGGACTATGCTGGACCCTTTCAAATTAAAGAGTCTAAGTTGCGTGGAACGAAGTGTTCCAAGGGTTATATTGCCCTCTTTGTATGTTTCGCGACCAAGGCGGTTCACCTTGAGGTTGTGAGTGATCTCACAACTGTCAAGTTCATCGCTGCTTTTCGTCGCTTTGTGAGTCGGAGAGGAAAGTGTAAACATCTATACAGCGACAATGCTACGACGTTTCGAGGTGCTGATACGGAGCTGCGCTCCATGTTCGAAGCTGCATCATCATTCTACAAGGAGGCTGCTACGACTTTGGCAAAGGAGAAGGTGGACTGGAAGTTCATCCCTCCAACGACTCCTCACTACGGCGGGCTCTGGGAGGCTGCTGTCAAATCCACAAAGCATCATTTGAAAAGAGTGTTCGGCGACCATCCATTGACCTTTGAGGAGTTCTCGACGGCGTTGACGGAAATTGAGGCCTGCCTGAACTCCCGTCCGCTGTGTCCGCTGTCTTCAGAGGCGGGTGACTTGGATGCCTTAACCCCAGCCCACTTTTTAATGGGAGAATGTTCGAGCGTGGTACCGGACGAGGAATTGCCCGGAGTACCAGCCAATCGTTTGGACCGGTTTCAACTGTTACAACGAATACGGAACAATTTCTGGAAACATTGGTCCCAAGAATATTTGCAGCGACTGCAGTCTCGCACGAAGTGGCGTGGACCACAGGAGAACTTTTCCATAGGACAGCTAGTGTTGATTCGGGATGATCATTGCCCCCCGGCAAAATGGCCCCTCGGCAGGATCCTTGAAGTCCATCCCGGGCACGATGAATTGGTGAGAGTGGTCACCGTGAAGACTGCGAACAATGTGTTTAAGCGACATGTCGCTAGGCTTAGCCCGCTTCTCATGGAGGAGGAGGCTGGCCGTACCTAAATTTTCTTAAAATCATTTTGATAACTCGGTAGTTCGTCATTAATTGACGAAGGCGGGCGGAATGTTCGCGCTTCTAGAGCGCTCCGAGTATGTGTGAGTGAGTGGGGGACGTCGGGGTTACGTCGGGATAAGTCGGGGGCTGTCGGGGCTCCCCGAAAAGGGAGCTCGTAAGACTTCTTCTAGCAATTTCGTCGGGACGCTGGGCGAGTGAGCGGATGCGTGTGTGGTCTCCGGAGCATTTTGCGGATAGAAGGATCATCTTGGCGAAGATGATCCTGACCATGGGGCGACGTAGTGGACACGTCGCTGGGGTTCCTACGGGTCCCCTGAATTGTGCTTCCTGTGATGCGGGAGTCAAGGCGTTGACGGCGCAAACTCTGTAGGTACAGAGGTGGACAGGCCTAGGCTTAGGACGTCCAGGAAACAGGTGGGGGCACAATTTCCCAGGAAGGTCAGGAGGTAAATCGGTCCGTCTGCGCAGATGGGTGTGTGTATAGGCATGTATGTGAGTATGAGCCTCTTGTGATCGTGAGGGGTTCCTGGGGTCTTCCACCCACAGGGATCTCTCCTTCCTTTGTAACATCTATCTGTAATATCACATTAGTACTTGGTCGTTTCTTCATTGGAGGGCTTTGCACGCCGTCGAGTCATTGCCAGGGTTTTTCTCTTCACTCTTCTAGTGGAGGGTTTTTTCCCTGATTAGAGTCTCGGGTGAAAATATAATTTGTGTATTGTTTTATCCATCAATTGATGCCTTATTATTTCGACAACGAACCTCTCCTTCCCTTATGAATCCTCTCGACTTCTAAATGATCGTTAAGATGTTTAATATTAACAATATTGGCTAATTCTTCTCCACTGCAAAAAACAAAAACCATCTCTCCGTCGGCCGCATCGATAATTAAGCTGCTGCTGTTGCTGCTGTGTTTCCAATTATATTTAATTATCTTTTTCTGCATTTATCTAAACCGCTCAAGGCCCCCCTTGCATCTCTCTATGCAATTGCTCCAAAAAATACCGCATGCATAACCACACCGCTCGCTGATAATAAACATTTTTACAGGTTTAAACTTGCATTTTTTCCCCTCTCGCTTACCGCAACGAGAGATGATAAACAAATCATTTTACAAGTTTAAACTTATTACTTGCATTATCCAGTCAATTCATAACAAATATACTTTCTTAATTGTCTGTACTTCATTTTTAAAACCGCAAAAGGAATCCAGCGAAAATTAGACCGTTATCAACGACCTTCAGACTTCCGCTTAATTATTGCTTATCTTAACCGCAAGGACGTTGACCTCATTGTTTACTAACAACACCCCCCCCCCTCTCGCGGGACTTACCTCACCCCCCGCGCCTAGCATCGTACGACACGCATAGCCCCCCCTACTTATGCTTGGGCTGCTGCAGTAAAGACTAAGAATGCCGAGGACGTTAGTGCAGCGTTTGCAAAAATTCTGCAAAAGGGTGAAGGGAGATGGCCGAGAAATCTGCAGACTTATGACGGCAAAGAGTTCTACAATGCTACATTCCGAAATCTCATGAAAAAACATTCAATTAATCACTATTCCGTATACAGCACAATCAAGGCGTCGATCGTCGAACGTTGGAATCGAACGCTAAAGACCGAAATGTGGAAGCAGTTTAGTTTAAAAGGAAATTACAAGTGGTGTGTGATACTGCAAGATCTCGTCTCGGCTTACAACAAGAAACGTCATCGCACTATCCAGTGTAACGTGGCATTTTTCTTAAAAATGCGTTACAGGCTCAGCTGATTGGAATATAGTAATATTCCAAATGATAGCATCAGCTGAGCTCGGTCCGGGACGCCAACGGTGATCGCTGTTGTTGTTATTCGGCACAGCTTATTACCGTTTCTCATTAAGCTAGTGTTAGCTAATGAGGCGTTCTTGAAGGGAATTTAACTGATTTAAATTCCCTTACTGGGGCTTGCTGGTATCGCGCGATCAGCTGGCTTGTTATTCCTAATATCATCGTCTCAGCGAACGGGCGTGCGTCGCTAGAGCGAAATATTATTCATTCCAAACAGAGTCTTCACTGCGATAGTGCGTGAGTCGCGTGACCTATTATTTCGGCGAAATTACTACCTGGTAAGAGCTTCAGCAATCGGGCGGGTGTCGCGGATTACTTGCCGGAAGTTATCGGACTGTTGGTGGAGTGTCCAGTGCGCTACGCAGGGAACCGCGCCAAAGGATAACGCCAAGGATTCCTGGCGGATTCAGACCCCCCCCCCCCCCGACGTGGAATTGGACCATTCCAGTAGTAAGTGGAGCGCCACGCGCTCATTCTTTTATTAGAAGAGCGTAAAGTGCCGGTCAAGGGACACGGACTTGACCGTGCCCGGTTGCGTGTGTGCGGGATCGTGTGCTCCGACTGTCGCAGCAGTCGTAGAGCTCGGGACCTAGTCCTCATCCCCAGGGAACGTCCGCCCAGGTTGCCTGAAAAGCTCCTGGGTGTCAGACGACCTATTCCCTGTGACATGGGGGCCGTTGTTGCAGAGAGCTCAGCGGTCTCTGCGTTGCCGACGCCGACGGACTGCCGAAAAGTCCGAATACCCTAGGTGAGACTACAGTGGTTTTACGGGCACACCGCGCGGGTTGTTGTTAATAATTAGATTTTGTATTCTGGCGTCCCTACGGGGAATTTATAGTTTAATTGTGTTGTATCGAGTCTCATAATAAATCCGCGAGTCAAAAATTAGTCAATTTGTGTCATTAGTTATACACCGCCTAGTCCTCAACCACGGGAGAACCTCCCTTGGGCCCTCTTTCACCGGAGTCGGTTTCCTCAAGGGTGAGGAGCTCCGGTGATTCATAATTAAATTATTGTGACTGTGTTGTAACTTCGGGAGATTCACCTCCTCCCGGGGTTACGGAAAAACGCACGTTACACCAGATGCGGCCTGTAGATGTGAAGCCCAATACTCTGATTGCAGAATTTAGTCTGTCGAAAATTAGAAAAAAGCCTGCCAAATTCAAGATTGGAGATTTCGTGAGAATAAGTAAATTTAACAGAGTTTTTGCCAAGGGATACACACCAAACTGGACAACTGAAATCTTTACAATTACCAAAGTTTGTTATACCACACCCGTCACCTATCTTCTGCAAGACTATCGCGGCAAAGACATTAAAGGTGGTTTCTACGAGTATGAATTGCAAAAGATAAAAGTTCTCGATACATATCTGGTGGAGCGGGTACTGCGCAAAAAGGATAATAAGATTTATGCAAAATGGTTGGGAATGGATTCATCGTGTAACTTTTGGATTAATAAAAATGACATTGTATAAGATTTTTTTAATAAATCAGTCTTTTATTCCACCAATCGTGTCTTATAATATTCATTTTGCATTATAAATACATTCCTCATTGCGCATACTTTCCTCGCACAATGCCATGCACAGTGTTGGAATTTATCATTATTTGTATAGCCCTTCAGGCGAAATTTAAACATTTGATCGTCAACTTCCCTAATGTTCGACGTCGGGTAAAAGTCTCTGAGCCATGTAATTTTCTCCAGTCCCTTTACGTATACGGTGATGGTCTTCGCATCATCCTCACCCTGGAGAATCATCCGAATTATATCGTTCATCAGCTGACTGCACTGTTTGTATGGGGTATAACCATCAGTCCAGCAAAATCCATGATGATTGTTGCGCAGCCAATTTGCCCGTTTTATTTCCTCATTGGTCAGCCAATTGTAGGAAAAGGACTCCCTGAAGACTAAATGTTGTAGTCTGTTTCCGTAGAGGGCTGCAAACTCTTTCACGATGAATCTCTTATTGTCCAGAGTAAATCCTTGCACATCGATAAAAATTACTTTGGTGCACTCCATGACAACCAATGACCTCTGACTAAGTCAAGGCTCTGTGCACCAGCCACCTTTATACATTCAAAATGCTTACAATGCAATTACTTAAATCTATAGTAAATACTAATAAACTATACTAAACTTATCTTATAGTGCCCCCACGGAAGAGTTGAGTATGAATCATCATCTGTGAGGAGGTATCGTTTATCATCATGCGGACTAAGAGCAATTTTTCTCTGTGAAACGGAATAGACTTTGTGTAATTGCGACCTGATGTTGTTTTGCTCTCTAACCTTTTCCACCGAATTCCTCAAACATTCCACATAATCTTCAAAAGTTATCTTCTTTGCAATAACATAGTTTTTCACACCTTTAGCCTTCTTTACAATTTTAGCGAGCCCATTTACCTTCAGAGAATACATTTTCGATCTTAATCCTACAAATTCACTCATAATTTTCCCGTTGTTCTCATCTTTCATGAGACCGGGGATTTTCTTATTTAAGAGCGGGATATTGTAGATGTTGTCATGTGGATAATCACTTGTATCAAATTTGTGAATATCTCGCGCCTTATGATTTAATAAACGTCTTCATAGATGATGTCATAAATCAAACTATTCGTATCAGTATAAAGAACCTTACAACTAGATCCAAATGTGTGATGCATATAATGTAACGATGTAAAAATCGTTACATCATTCCCGACCGATTCTTGGTTCCAAGCGGGGGACCAATAATAGGTTGAGCACCCTCGGCACCGAAACGTTTAGGCTGATTGTCTGGATCAGCTGGCGGTCTCGGTAAGTCGGAGTGAGATAGCGCATGTCGAACCGTGCGCTATCCGACGGCCGAGTGTAGCAGAGGCTGTCTTTGTCTCGCTCATTAGCGCGGCGCCTAGTATAGGGCTGAACCGATTTCCTCAACCATAACAAAGTTCAAATAGGATATTTTAGCTGGTGAGGGAAAGGACGTCAGCATCCGTGCCGGGGGAGTGGAGGACAAGGCGCACACCAAGGAATCCTGCTGGAGGCGAATACTGCGAGGGAAGACCTGCGGATTAATCCGAGGATCGGCGTCTACGAGTGAGTGGGCAACACTTCACGTACTCGAGCCCTAGTTAGATTTGTACAGATCCGCGTATTTTACCCGCAGAGGCTAGCCACCTCGCAGCGCCGGAGAGTCACGCGGGGCTGTTCCAGGGCGCACCGGTATATCGGAACATCCGGCCTTCAGGTTGGATAGTCTCCTCCTGAAGGATCGGGTGATCTCTGCTAGCGAGCAGAGAGCTTCCGTCTCCTCGCGTATCCGCGAGTGTACCGGGGAAAAGATAACGCGTGCGACGAGCGTGCGGGCGCTCCCGATTCGTGATAGGGTTTTTATTGTATAATAATTGTAGCATATTGTATATATTGGCGAGCGAGCGGAATCGGTCGCGTTTATTGTAGTAAATTGTTAATTATAAGTATATTGCGTTTAGTGCTTATTTCCAGGTCATCCGTGTTCCCGAAGAATCCCACCCTACGGTCTTACACCTCTCCGAGTCGGTCGGAAGATTTATTTGTACCGCGATATTTCCTGGGGTTTCACCCAGCCTCAGGAAACGTTAGTTCGCGTGTTATAATAATCATAATGGAATTCATACAAGCAAGTTTTTGAAATATCTAATATGGACATGCCTTCGTAAATTGGTTTATCAAATTTAACGGATAATTTGGAAAGTTCAATAGCGGCCAGATTCTCATTGAATATCACGCGACTGTAAAAATTTGGCTTGGAGATTAACGCTTCAGCCCCATATCTTCCCTCCCACTTGGTCACGAGCTTCACGTCAACACGATTTCACACATTCTCCATCGTTTTCCCGAAAACCGCATTGTTCATCAGCTTAAACAGATTTTTCTTAAAATCATTCTTTGCAGCTGTACGCAATCGCGTATTAAGCTGGATGTAAGAGTTGAGCCAGGTGGACTGCTGAAACGGTAAACCGCGATGAATACGCTTGAGTACAAGGCCATGTAGCAGACATTGCTGCAGCGCACGGTAATGTATCACATAACGCTCCTTATCGCTTACGGTTGCAAGCAGCTTCACCTGACTCGATGAACCCGGCGGTTTTTCACGAACCGGACAGAATGGTCCATCTCGAGATCCACCTCTAGAATGTAACCGATTGGGAAATCCATGGGAACGCTAAAGACGTTAAAATGTACAGCGTCCTCCATCCATTGGAAGTCATGCGCCGGCAATGTCTGACTCATTGCCCAGCCATATAAGTTATTCACATTAAAGTACATCAGGTAACACGATGCTTCCTCCGGATTAAAGTATGACATGTACTTATTATTGGCTTTGGCATATCGGTGGGTGCACTGACTCAAACCACCGCGTATTCCGCGTTCAATGAATAAAAGCATATCAATGTCGGTAAATAATTCTAGTTTAACATTTGTAAATTTTAACATTGCATCCCAGGTGAAGCCTGGGAGTGTATAATAATGTGCAGGATCTAGTGTATAATTTTCAATGCAGCTATCGCGAAAATTCTTGAAAACATCAACCAATAATAGTACGTCAGTTTTTAAATAAAGGTCACTGTACTCACCAAGCGTTCTCACCTGGAATCTGGTCCATACATCTACGGCATAGTTATATGCATCATCCATTATATTGCTATCAGTTAACCTATTATAAAATGATTCACGTGTTAGGAAAGCCGTCTCTTCCAATTTGGACAGATCGTCCACCTAGTCGTAAGGAAAAATACCTTTCTTTGTAAGTAAATTAAAATGATTATCGTCTAAATTTGGAAACTGTGATTTTAGATTTAATAATTGTGATTTTTCTAAATATTGTTACGACCCCTACCTTATCAAAAGCCGTGGCTTATAATAATGGTAGATGAATCTTAAGTGTGGTTAAGAGTGCTTGTGCGTTTTCAGAAGAATATGGTCAACAATTTAATGCTTTACCTGTTTCCTCTAAAATAATCTTAACCGATGGCCTTTTTAGGTTGCAACTTAATGCTTTATTCCTAGGATAGGCCTAAATGCTCTATTTAACTCGTGTAATGGAAATGAGATCTGAGATGGTTTTAGTATTGAATCTGTGCACTTACCTGGTTATTAGCTGTACTAGCAATAGTGACTGGGTTTGATAACAAATGAATGAAAATGATTTTAATTTACTGACACTTATTTAATGAACTGTTCAACCTTTTGAATTGAGATACTTTTACAAGTCTAACCGAACTGACTAATTGTCTTACAAATGTTATAATATCGAAGTCTGATCTATCTGTACTACTGGTCTGTCTGAAGAAGTCTAATGAAGTCTCTGCCTGTACTGCTGAGGTCTGGTCGAAGTCTGAGGTCTGAGAGTTGGATTGTGAGAGCTGGCCGAAGTCTGAGAGTGTCCGCCGAAGTCTGAGTTGTGAGAGTTGGATTGTGAGAGAGCGAGTCGAGGCTGGACCTGCCTTTTTATGTTTCCCAAAAAGGGCCTACGTGTCGATTCCTAAATGTTTAAACATTTAGGCTCTTCCCTTTTGGTTAGATGTCTGTTTCGTATTGGCTAATGATTCTTGGGAGGGGATATTCGGCTGTTCTCCGATTTTATTACTCTGCCGACATATGCACGACCACCCGTGGAAAGTTTGTTAAGGGTATTTTATGGCTTAAGGGACGGCACTCGATAATCCTCCAAAGGATCAGTTTTCTGAGGTTGTACTTAAAATTATCAGTATCTGGTATAAAACATTTGGGTTGCCTGCATATGTCAGCTGGTCTATGTGCCGATGCAACAACTAAGAGCGTTACAAAGACTCGCGCATGTAACAATATGAACTAAGCTTGTCCAGACTAGAGGCTAAAAATTTGAATGAATCTATAAAACGTAATTTAATATTGTATTCTTGAACATATTTTGTAAATGAAATGTATTTTTCCTTATTCAGGGGGAGTAGTTCGATCTATCCCTCGAAAGCGTTCGCGATCTCTTCAATTACAAAATGTGCATCGCAGCCTGATAAATTGTGAAAAATTACTGGAATAACATGCGAATCTTTAAAGTTTAAATTACAACTATTGTGGGCAGGCCCCCTATATCTTCCATTAATATGATCATGATCGCGAACTACTATATCGCCTGGAAGAAAAGGCTTTTTACAGATATGACACTGTGAATCGTGCGCGTGTCGTCTTAAATCTAACAAAATGAGCGGTTGCATAGGTTGCTCACTGTTCAGTTTGTCTCGTGCAAATCGTGCAATTTCCAACAATTCACGAGCAAACCAATTTGAACAATCTAAGCCGCGGTATGAACTATATCTAGTAAGAGTCTCATCTCTATTACACTTAAAATAATAACCTACACTAAATGGTATGTGATGCTGATAAGTGTTTGTGTTCTGTGAGGGATCCGAATTGTTTACCTTTCTCAAAAGACACTCAAAATCAGCATACACTATAAACGATACACGTTCACTGTTCTTAATGTTTTTAAAACTAATCCATCGATTGTCTGCAGTAGGGAGAACCGCTCTCACTGGTTTCACACGTTCACAGTCTACAATGTGATGATCCAATTTCTCCCGAGTGTGGAAATAGTGGAGACATCTGCAATATAATTACTAATTAGACACTGAAAAAAAATTTTTTTTTTTCTTCTTCTTCTTTCCCATCCTTACCTATCACATATAAACTTTGAAGACCTATGTTTGTTGAGCTGCATTCCAACGAGACGTGACAGGTTCTTGATGCATGTAAAGTGTCCGATTCCCTCAGAATCAGTTAGAAGCAGTAGATTAACGTGTCTCGCACGTTTCAACGTGGTCAGCTGTAGTGGTACTATTTTACCAGCATCCTCAGCATCACACTCCGTGGTGAAAACATTGATCGACACATCATTATCCGATTCAAATCTTCTAATTTCCCGCAAAGATGTTGGGAAGGAAATGTTTTCAATGTTCAACACTAATCTGTAGTGCGGATATGATTGAGTGCGGCTTGTATGCTGGGTAGCTGGAAATAGTACCGCTACAACTGACCATGCGAAACATGCATTGTCCGAACTATCAATGTTAATCACTGCCTTCTTCTTCTGAATGTAGTTGGGTAAACTTATACATGCACCGGATCGCAGAGGATTATACTTGTTCACGTTTAACTGCAAATGTATAATCTGTGTCAATTTCCACCCACTGTCACGCTCCTGGAATTCTTCCAGCTCCCTCAGCAGCGGTTCCTTCACATGCTCACGATACCACCCACTCAAATTGTCTGTGATAAAGAGCGTTGAATTTTTGGTGGCCAATGTCTTCACCTCGCTCTTCTCACCACTTTCAAAGTTTGCGCAAAAAACACAGTTCACTTTCACAGATGTAAAGTTTTGCAGCGCGTGAGAAAGTTTATTAGCAACTATCTCTTCGGATTCCTGAAGGAATAGCTTCGGGTCCATATAATTAAAATTAACAACCATCCCACTAAACAAACGTGATTTGAAGGATGACTCCAAATCTTCCCACTGTAGGTGAGATGGTTGTTCTGATGTACCAGCACCAAACTTGGAGAGTCTTGCTCTCTGTACCCGTAGGAGCATACACTTCAAAAGCGCAATTTCAGCAAATTTTTTCTGCCTCAGTCCGACAGATGTATTATTATCAATACTTTGATTGATTGAATCAATATAATTTACACATTGAATCTTCCAATGCTTAAACTCTATGGGAGTTTTAATTAATCTTAAAGATTTAATAAGCGCAGCCTCCATTTTTCCAAGTAAACCAGTGTGTCTACTGTAGTATAATTTTAAGCCAAGTATACCTATCTGTGATTCAATTCCTACTGAAGTACAATAAAAATCTACAGCCACTAAATATTATCTTAGGTGCAAGTTTTCATTGATGATGATGATGAAATTTGCAGTCAAAATGCATCGATAGAAAAATGTAATTGGACAAAAAAAGAGAGGAGTCATATGTGCTATAAAATACTTAAATCTAATTGGACCCCAGGTGAGATGTGTCACCAGTCTCATATAAAATGCTTAAATCTTATTGGGCGGGCTAGGTGAGACGCACACACACACACATGTCTGTTGCTGCTGCTGTCTCCATGATGCATTTTTGGGCGGAGGTTTGGCCACACGTGCCACGATGATCGGGTCATCGTACAGCATCTTTCGCGCAATTAGAGAAAGAGCTAATATCGCTTGGGTGGAGGAGTTTTGGCGCGTGCCGTTAGCGACAGCCGCGCGTTATCATTGATACACGTCAGACAGATTTGCAATGAAATATTAAATGTATTAGAAAGAGACTCACCTTCTTCCAGGTTACTGCCCCAACAGCATCTGATACTTGCCCCCCTCCGTCCCATCACCATGTTTTCAAGGTTCATCTTCTTCTTGCAGGAATTTGAAGATCTACACTACCCCCCACTCCATTGGACCGCACACGTGTGGGGTAATTTCACACCCCTCCGCACACCTCCTCTCCACCATGTTCACTTGTATGGGTGTATCCGTGTAAGATTTTCCTCTCACAACTACATGAATTTACATGGCTCGCACTCTTGCACTATTAGCAATTTTGGAGATTTTGAAGGTCAATAAATGCGTCAACCGCATAGGTGGGGGGTAAATTGATACTTTTGGCATCGGATTACATTTCATCTGGAATGTGCTGACTTTGCAAAAAAAGTGCTGACTATTTGGACTTTGAACCCTCCCCGCTCACCCACACCTCAACCCCTCACACACAAGTGTGCATGTGTGGTGTGTCCGTGTGTGACGGTGTGACACTAACACGCGTTGGTCCAGAATCCCCATAGCTCCTCTACTCTGGACTCTCAGCTCTATTAGGGAATGCAAATGAAGCATTTTGGCGTATAGAACATAAAGATCGGATGTTCCGTTCTCGAGTTAAAGGCCTCCGAATAGAACTTTTCGATGAAAAAGGTGATTTTTTGAAATCGATCGATTTGATCGAAACTGGTCTCTCAGCTCTATTAGGGAATGCAAATGAAGCATTTTGGCGTATAGAACATAAAGATCGGATGTTCCGTTCTCGAGTTAAAGGCCTCCGAATAGAACTTTTCGATGAAAAAGGTGATTTTTTGAAATCGATCGATTTGATCGAAACTGGTCTCTCAGCTCTATTAGGGAATGCAAATGAAGCATTTTGGCGTATAGAACATAAAGATCGGATGTTCCGTTCTCGAGTTAAAGGCCTCCGAATAGAACTTTTCGATGAAAAAGGTGATTTTTTGAAATCGATCGATTTGATCGAAACTGGTTTTCTCAGCTCTATTAGGGAATGCAAATGAAGCATTTTGGCGTATAGAACATAAAGATCGGATGTTCCGTTCTCGAGTTAAAGGCCTCCGAATAGAACTTTTCGATGAAAAAGGTGATTTTTTGAAATCGATCGATTTGATCGAAACTGGTCTCTCAGCTCTATTAGGGAATGCAAATGAAGCATTTTGGCGTATAGAACATAAAGATCGGATGTTCCGTTCTCGAGTTAAAGGCCTCCGAATAGAACTTTTCGATGAAAAAGGTGATTTTTTGAAATCGATCGATTTGATCGAAACTGGTCTCTCAGCTCTATTAGGGAATGCAAATGAAGCATTTTGGCGTATAGAACATAAAGATCGGATGTTCCGTTCTCGAGTTAAAGGCCTCCGAATAGAACTTTTCGATGAAAAAGGTGATTTTTTGAAATCGATCGATTTGATCGAAACTGGTCTCTCAGCTCTATTAGGGAATGCAAATGAAGCATTTTGGCGTATAGAACATAAAGATCGGATGTTCCGTTCTCGAGTTAAAGGCCTCCGAATAGAACTTTTCGATGAAAAAGGTGATTTTTTGAAATCGATCGATTTGATCGAAACTGGTCTTCTCAGCTCTATTAGGGAATGCAAATGAAGCATTTTGGCGTATAGAACATAAAGATCGGATGTTCCGTTCTCGAGTTAAAGGCCTCCGAATAGAACTTTTCGATGAAAAAGGTGATTTTTTGAAATCGATCGATTTGATCGAAACTGGTCTCTCAGCTCTATTAGGGAATGCAAATGAAGCATTTTGGCGTATAGAACATAAAGATCGGATGTTCCGTTCTCGAGTTAAAGGCCTCCGAATAGAACTTTTCGATGAAAAAGGTGATTTTTTGAAATCGATCGATTTGATCGAAACTGGTCTCTCAGCTCTATTAGGGAATGCAAATGAAGCATTTTGGCGTATAGAACATAAAGATCGGATGTTCCGTTCTCGAGTTAAAGGCCTCCGAATAGAACTTTTCGATGAAAAAGGTGATTTTTTGAAATCGATCGATTTGATCGAAACTGGTCTCTCAGCTCTATTAGGGAATGCAAATGAAGCATTTTGGCGTATAGAACATAAAGATCGGATGTTCCGTTCTCGAGTTAAAGGCCTCCGAATAGAACTTTTCGATGAAAAAGGTGATTTTTTGAAATCGATCGATTTGATCGAAACTGGTCTCTCAGCTCTATTAGGGAATGCAAATGAAGCATTTTGGCGTATAGAACATAAAGATCGGATGTTCCGTTCTCGAGTTAAAGGCCTCCGAATAGAACTTTTCGATGAAAAAGGTGATTTTTTGAAATCGATCGATTTGATCGAAACTGGTCTCTCAGCTCTATTAGGGAATGCAAATGAAGCATTTTGGCGTATAGAACATAAAGATCGGATGTTCCGTTCTCGAGTTAAAGGCCTCCGAATAGAACTTTTCGATGAAAAAGGTGATTTTTTGAAATCGATCGATTTGATCGAAACTGGTCTCTCAGCTCTATTAGGGAATGCAAATGAAGCATTTTGGCGTATAGAACATAAAGATCGGATGTTCCGTTCTCGAGTTAAAGGCCTCCGAATAGAACTTTTCGATGAAAAAGGTGATTTTTTGAAATCGATCGATTTGATCGAAACTGGTCTCTCAGCTCTATTAGGGAATGCAAATGAAGCATTTTGGCGTATAGAACATAAAGATCGGATGTTCCGTTCTCGAGTTAAAGGCCTCCGAATAGAACTTTTCGATGAAAAAGGTGATTTTTTGAAATCGATCGATTTGATCGAAACTGGTCTCTCAGCTCTATTAGGGAATGCAAATGAAGCATTTTGGCGTATAGAACATAAAGATCGGATGTTCCGTTCTCGAGTTAAAGGCCTCCGAATAGAACTTTTCGATGAAAAAGGTGATTTTTTGAAATCGATCGATTTGATCGAAACTGGTCTCTCAGCTCTATTAGGGAATGCAAATGAAGCATTTTGGCGTATAGAACATAAAGATCGGATGTTCCGTTCTCGAGTTAAAGGCCTCCGAATAGAACTTTTCGATGAAAAAGGTGATTTTTTGAAATCGATCGATTTGATCGAAACTGGTCTCTCAGCTCTATTAGGGAATGCAAATGAAGCATTTTGGCGTATAGAACATAAAGATCGGATGTTCCGTTCTCGAGTTAAAGGCCTCCGAATAGAACTTTTCGATGAAAAAGGTGATTTTTTGAAATCGATCGATTTGATCGAAACTGGTCTCTCAGCTCTATTAGGGAATGCAAATGAAGCATTTTGGCGTATAGAACATAAAGATCGGATGTTCCGTTCTCGAGTTAAAGGCCTCCGAATAGAACTTTTCGATGAAAAAGGTGATTTTTTGAAATCGATCGATTTGATCGAAACTGGTCTCTCAGCTCTATTAGGGAATGCAAATGAAGCATTTTGGCGTATAGAACATAAAGATCGGATGTTCCGTTCTCGAGTTAAAGGCCTCCGAATAGAACTTTTCGATGAAAAAGGTGATTTTTTGAAATCGATCGATTTGATCGAAACTGGTCTCTCAGCTCTATTAGGGAATGCAAATGAAGCATTTTGGCGTATAGAACATAAAGATCGGATGTTCCGTTCTCGAGTTAAAGGCCTCCGAATAGAACTTTTCGATGAAAAAGGTGATTTTTTGAAATCGATCGATTTGATCGAAACTGGTCTCTCAGCTCTATTAGGGAATGCAAATGAAGCATTTTGGCGTATAGAACATAAAGATCGGATGTTCCGTTCTCGAGTTAAAGGCCTCCGAATAGAACTTTTCGATGAAAAAGGTGATTTTTTGAAATCGATCGATTTGATCGAAACTGGTCTCTCAGCTCTATTAGGGAATGCAAATGAAGCATTTTGGCGTATAGAACATAAAGATCGGATGT
Organism: Sclerodermus sp. 'alternatusi'; assembly: GCA_037305995.1. Lineage (NCBI taxonomy): Eukaryota > Metazoa > Arthropoda > Insecta > Hymenoptera > Bethylidae > Sclerodermus > Sclerodermus sp. 'alternatusi'. The sequence goes on from JBBEEM010000096.1 coordinate 21,927, forward strand.
TCCGTTCTCGAGTTAAAGGCCTCCGAATAGAACTTTTCGATGAAAAAGGTGATTTTTTGAAATCGATCGATTTGATCGAAACTGGTCTCTCAGCTCTATTAGGGAATGCAAATGAAGCATTTTGGCGTATAGAACATAAAGATCGGATGTTCCGTTCTCGAGTTAAAGGCCTCCGAATAGAACTTTTCGATGAAAAAGGTGATTTTTTGAAATCGATCGATTTGATCGAAACTGGTCTCTCAGCTCTATTAGGGAATGCAAATGAAGCATTTTGGCGTATAGAACATAAAGATCGGATGTTCCGTTCTCGAGTTAAAGGCCTCCGAATAGAACTTTTCGATGAAAAAGGTGATTTTTTGAAATCGATCGATTTGATCGAAACTGGTCTCTCAGCTCTATTAGGGAATGCAAATGAAGCATTTTGGCGTATAGAACATAAAGATCGGATGTTCCGTTCTCGAGTTAAAGGCCTCCGAATAGAACTTTTCGATGAAAAAGGTGATTTTTTGAAATCGATCGATTTGATCGAAACTGGTCTCTCAGCTCTATTAGGGAATGCAAATGAAGCATTTTGGCGTATAGAACATAAAGATCGGATGTTCCGTTCTCGAGTTAAAGGCCTCCGAATAGAACTTTTCGATGAAAAAGGTGATTTTTTGAAATCGATCGATTTGATCGAAACTGGTCTCTCAGCTCTATTAGGGAATGCAAATGAAGCATTTTGGCGTATAGAACATAAAGATCGGATGTTCCGTTCTCGAGTTAAAGGCCTCCGAATAGAACTTTTCGATGAAAAAGGTGATTTTTTGAAATCGATCGATTTGATCGAAACTGGTCTCTCAGCTCTATTAGGGAATGCAAATGAAGCATTTTGGCGTATAGAACATAAAGATCGGATGTTCCGTTCTCGAGTTAAAGGCCTCCGAATAGAACTTTTCGATGAAAAAGGTGATTTTTTGAAATCGATCGATTTGATCGAAACTGGTCTCTCAGCTCTATTAGGGAATGCAAATGAAGCATTTTGGCGTATAGAACATAAAGATCGGATGTTCCGTTCTCGAGTTAAAGGCCTCCGAATAGAACTTTTCGATGAAAAAGGTGATTTTTTGAAATCGATCGATTTGATCGAAACTGGTCTCTCAGCTCTATTAGGGAATGCAAATGAAGCATTTTGGCGTATAGAACATAAAGATCGGATGTTCCGTTCTCGAGTTAAAGGCCTCCGAATAGAACTTTTCGATGAAAAAGGTGATTTTTTGAAATCGATCGATTTGATCGAAACTGGTCTCTCAGCTCTATTAGGGAATGCAAATGAAGCATTTTGGCGTATAGAACATAAAGATCGGATGTTCCGTTCTCGAGTTAAAGGCCTCCGAATAGAACTTTTCGATGAAAAAGGTGATTTTTTGAAATCGATCGATTTGATCGAAACTGGTCTCTCAGCTCTATTAGGGAATGCAAATGAAGCATTTTGGCGTATAGAACATAAAGATCGGATGTTCCGTTCTCGAGTTAAAGGCCTCCGAATAGAACTTTTCGATGAAAAAGGTGATTTTTTGAAATCGATCGATTTGATCGAAACTGGTCTCTCAGCTCTATTAGGGAATGCAAATGAAGCATTTTGGCGTATAGAACATAAAGATCGGATGTTCCGTTCTCGAGTTAAAGGCCTCCGAATAGAACTTTTCGATGAAAAAGGTGATTTTTTGAAATCGATCGATTTGATCGAAACTGGTCTCTCAGCTCTATTAGGGAATGCAAATGAAGCATTTTGGCGTATAGAACATAAAGATCGGATGTTCCGTTCTCGAGTTAAAGGCCTCCGAATAGAACTTTTCGATGAAAAAGGTGATTTTTTGAAATCGATCGATTTGATCGAAACTGGTCTCTCAGCTCTATTAGGGAATGCAAATGAAGCATTTTGGCGTATAGAACATAAAGATCGGATGTTCCGTTCTCGAGTTAAAGGCCTCCGAATAGAACTTTTCGATGAAAAAGGTGATTTTTTGAAATCGATCGATTTGATCGAAACTGGTCTCTCAGCTCTATTAGGGAATGCAAATGAAGCATTTTGGCGTATAGAACATAAAGATCGGATGTTCCGTTCTCGAGTTAAAGGCCTCCGAATAGAACTTTTCGATGAAAAAGGTGATTTTTTGAAATCGATCGATTTGATCGAAACTGGTCTCTCAGCTCTATTAGGGAATGCAAATGAAGCATTTTGGCGTATAGAACATAAAGATCGGATGTTCCGTTCTCGAGTTAAAGGCCTCCGAATAGAACTTTTCGATGAAAAAGGTGATTTTTTGAAATCGATCGATTTGATCGAAACTGGTCTCTCAGCTCTATTAGGGAATGCAAATGAAGCATTTTGGCGTATAGAACATAAAGATCGGATGTTCCGTTCTCGAGTTAAAGGCCTCCGAATAGAACTTTTCGATGAAAAAGGTGATTTTTTGAAATCGATCGATTTGATCGAAACTGGTCTCTCAGCTCTATTAGGGAATGCAAATGAAGCATTTTGGCGTATAGAACATAAAGATCGGATGTTCCGTTCTCGAGTTAAAGGCCTCCGAATAGAACTTTTCGATGAAAAAGGTGATTTTTTGAAATCGATCGATTTGATCGAAACTGGTCTTTCAGCTCTATTAGGGAATGCAAATGAAGCATTTTGGCGTATAGAACATAAAGATCGGATGTTCCGTTCTCGAGTTAAAGGCCTCCGAATAGAACTTTTCGATGAAAAAGGTGATTTTTTGAAATCGATCGATTTGATCGAAACTGGTCTCTCAGCTCTATTAGGGAATGCAAATGAAGCATTTTGGCGTATAGAACATAAAGATCGGATGTTCCGTTCTCGAGTTAAAGGCCTCCGAATAGAACTTTTCGATGAAAAAGGTGATTTTTTGAAATCGATCGATTTGATCGAAACTGGTCTCTCAGCTCTATTAGGGAATGCAAATGAAGCATTTTGGCGTATAGAACATAAAGATCGGATGTTCCGTTCTCGAGTTAAAGGCCTCCGAATAGAACTTTTCGATGAAAAAGGTGATTTTTTGAAATCGATCGATTTGATCGAAACTGGTCTCTCAGCTCTATTAGGGAATGCAAATGAAGCATTTTGGCGTATAGAACATAAAGATCGGATGTTCCGTTCTCGAGTTAAAGGCCTCCGAATAGAACTTTTCGATGAAAAAGGTGATTTTTTGAAATCGATCGATTTGATCGAAACTGGTCTCTCAGCTCTATTAGGGAATGCAAATGAAGCATTTTGGCGTATAGAACATAAAGATCGGATGTTCCGTTCTCGAGTTAAAGGCCTCCGAATAGAACTTTTCGATGAAAAAGGTGATTTTTTGAAATCGATCGATTTGATCGAAACTGGTCTCTCAGCTCTATTAGGGAATGCAAATGAAGCATTTTGGCGTATAGAACATAAAGATCGGATGTTCCGTTCTCGAGTTAAAGGCCTCCGAATAGAACTTTTCGATGAAAAAGGTGATTTTTTGAAATCGATCGATTTGATCGAAACTGGTCTCTCAGCTCTATTAGGGAATGCAAATGAAGCATTTTGGCGTATAGAACATAAAGATCGGATGTTCCGTTCTCGAGTTAAAGGCCTCCGAATAGAACTTTTCGATGAAAAAGGTGATTTTTTGAAATCGATCGATTTGATCGAAACTGGTCTCTCAGCTCTATTAGGGAATGCAAATGAAGCATTTTGGCGTATAGAACATAAAGATCGGATGTTCCGTTCTCGAGTTAAAGGCCTCCGAATAGAACTTTTCGATGAAAAAGGTGATTTTTTGAAATCGATCGATTTGATCGAAACTGGTCTCTCAGCTCTATTAGGGAATGCAAATGAAGCATTTTGGCGTATAGAACATAAAGATCGGATGTTCCGTTCTCGAGTTAAAGGCCTCCGAATAGAACTTTTCGATGAAAAAGGTGATTTTTTGAAATCGATCGATTTGATCGAAACTGGTCTCTCAGCTCTATTAGGGAATGCAAATGAAGCATTTTGGCGTATAGAACATAAAGATCGGATGTTCCGTTCTCGAGTTAAAGGCCTCCGAATAGAACTTTTCGATGAAAAAGGTGATTTTTTGAAATCGATCGATTTGATCGAAACTGGTCTCTCAGCTCTATTAGGGAATGCAAATGAAGCATTTTGGCGTATAGAACATAAAGATCGGATGTTCCGTTCTCGAGTTAAAGGCCTCCGAATAGAACTTTTCGATGAAAAAGGTGATTTTTTGAAATCGATCGATTTGATCGAAACTGGTCTCTCAGCTCTATTAGGGAATGCAAATGAAGCATTTTGGCGTATAGAACATAAAGATCGGATGTTCCGTTCTCGAGTTAAAGGCCTCCGAATAGAACTTTTCGATGAAAAAGGTGATTTTTTGAAATCGATCGATTTGATCGAAACTGGTCTCTCAGCTCTATTAGGGAATGCAAATGAAGCATTTTGGCGTATAGAACATAAAGATCGGATGTTCCGTTCTCGAGTTAAAGGCCTCCGAATAGAACTTTTCGATGAAAAAGGTGATTTTTTGAAATCGATCGATTTGATCGAAACTGGTCTCTCAGCTCTATTAGGGAATGCAAATGAAGCATTTTGGCGTATAGAACATAAAGATCGGATGTTCCGTTCTCGAGTTAAAGGCCTCCGAATAGAACTTTTCGATGAAAAAGGTGATTTTTTGAAATCGATCGATTTGATCGAAACTGGTCTCTCAGCTCTATTAGGGAATGCAAATGAAGCATTTTGGCGTATAGAACATAAAGATCGGATGTTCCGTTCTCGAGTTAAAGGCCTCCGAATAGAACTTTTCGATGAAAAAGGTGATTTTTTGAAATCGATCGATTTGATCGAAACTGGTCTCTCAGCTCTATTAGGGAATGCAAATGAAGCATTTTGGCGTATAGAACATAAAGATCGGATGTTCCGTTCTCGAGTTAAAGGCCTCCGAATAGAACTTTTCGATGAAAAAGGTGATTTTTTGAAATCGATCGATTTGATCGAAACTGGTCTCTCAGCTCTATTAGGGAATGCAAATGAAGCATTTTGGCGTATAGAACATAAAGATCGGATGTTCCGTTCTCGAGTTAAAGGCCTCCGAATAGAACTTTTCGATGAAAAAGGTGATTTTTTGAAATCGATCGATTTGATCGAAACTGGTCTCTCAGCTCTATTAGGGAATGCAAATGAAGCATTTTGGCGTATAGAACATAAAGATCGGATGTTCCGTTCTCGAGTTAAAGGCCTCCGAATAGAACTTTTCGATGAAAAAGGTGATTTTTTGAAATCGATCGATTTGATCGAAACTGGTCTCTCAGCTCTATTAGGGAATGCAAATGAAGCATTTTGGCGTATAGAACATAAAGATCGGATGTTCCGTTCTCGAGTTAAAGGCCTCCGAATAGAACTTTTCGATGAAAAAGGTGATTTTTTGAAATCGATCGATTTGATCGAAACTGGTCTCTCAGCTCTATTAGGGAATGCAAATGAAGCATTTTGGCGTATAGAACATAAAGATCGGATGTTCCGTTCTCGAGTTAAAGGCCTCCGAATAGAACTTTTCGATGAAAAAGGTGATTTTTTGAAATCGATCGATTTGATCGAAACTGGTCTCTCAGCTCTATTAGGGAATGCAAATGAAGCATTTTGGCGTATAGAACATAAAGATCGGATGTTCCGTTCTCGAGTTAAAGGCCTCCGAATAGAACTTTTCGATGAAAAAGGTGATTTTTTGAAATCGATCGATTTGATCGAAACTGGTCTCTCAGCTCTATTAGGGAATGCAAATGAAGCATTTTGGCGTATAGAACATAAAGATCGGATGTTCCGTTCTCGAGTTAAAGGCCTCCGAATAGAACTTTTCGATGAAAAAGGTGATTTTTTGAAATCGATCGATTTGATCGAAACTGGTCTCTCAGCTCTATTAGGGAATGCAAATGAAGCATTTTGGCGTATAGAACATAAAGATCGGATGTTCCGTTCTCGAGTTAAAGGCCTCCGAATAGAACTTTTCGATGAAAAAGGTGATTTTTTGAAATCGATCGATTTGATCGAAACTGGTCTCTCAGCTCTATTAGGGAATGCAAATGAAGCATTTTGGCGTATAGAACATAAAGATCGGATGTTCCGTTCTCGAGTTAAAGGCCTCCGAATAGAACTTTTCGATGAAAAAGGTGATTTTTTGAAATCGATCGATTTGATCGAAACTGGTCTCTCAGCTCTATTAGGGAATGCAAATGAAGCATTTTGGCGTATAGAACATAAAGATCGGATGTTCCGTTCTCGAGTTAAAGGCCTCCGAATAGAACTTTTCGATGAAAAAGGTGATTTTTTGAAATCGATCGATTTGATCGAAACTGGTCTCTCAGCTCTATTAGGGAATGCAAATGAAGCATTTTGGCGTATAGAACATAAAGATCGGATGTTCCGTTCTCGAGTTAAAGGCCTCCGAATAGAACTTTTCGATGAAAAAGGTGATTTTTTGAAATCGATCGATTTGATCGAAACTGGTCTCTCAGCTCTATTAGGGAATGCAAATGAAGCATTTTGGCGTATAGAACATAAAGATCGGATGTTCCGTTCTCGAGTTAAAGGCCTCCGAATAGAACTTTTCGATGAAAAAGGTGATTTTTTGAAATCGATCGATTTGATCGAAACTGGTCTCTCAGCTCTATTAGGGAATGCAAATGAAGCATTTTGGCGTATAGAACATAAAGATCGGATGTTCCGTTCTCGAGTTAAAGGCCTCCGAATAGAACTTTTCGATGAAAAAGGTGATTTTTTGAAATCGATCGATTTGATCGAAACTGGTCTCTCAGCTCTATTAGGGAATGCAAATGAAGCATTTTGGCGTATAGAACATAAAGATCGGATGTTCCGTTCTCGAGTTAAAGGCCTCCGAATAGAACTTTTCGATGAAAAAGGTGATTTTTTGAAATCGATCGATTTGATCGAAACTGGTCTCTCAGCTCTATTAGGGAATGCAAATGAAGCATTTTGGCGTATAGAACATAAAGATCGGATGTTCCGTTCTCGAGTTAAAGGCCTCCGAATAGAACTTTTCGATGAAAAAGGTGATTTTTTGAAATCGATCGATTTGATCGAAACTGGTCTCTCAGCTCTATTAGGGAATGCAAATGAAGCATTTTGGCGTATAGAACATAAAGATCGGATGTTCCGTTCTCGAGTTAAAGGCCTCCGAATAGAACTTTTCGATGAAAAAGGTGATTTTTTGAAATCGATCGATTTGATCGAAACTGGTCTCTCAGCTCTATTAGGGAATGCAAATGAAGCATTTTGGCGTATAGAACATAAAGATCGGATGTTCCGTTCTCGAGTTAAAGGCCTCCGAATAGAACTTTTCGATGAAAAAGGTGATTTTTTGAAATCGATCGATTTGATCGAAACTGGTCTCTCAGCTCTATTAGGGAATGCAAATGAAGCATTTTGGCGTATAGAACATAAAGATCGGATGTTCCGTTCTCGAGTTAAAGGCCTCCGAATAGAACTTTTCGATGAAAAAGGTGATTTTTTGAAATCGATCGATTTGATCGAAACTGGTCTCTCAGCTCTATTAGGGAATGCAAATGAAGCATTTTGGCGTATAGAACATAAAGATCGGATGTTCCGTTCTCGAGTTAAAGGCCTCCGAATAGAACTTTTCGATGAAAAAGGTGATTTTTTGAAATCGATCGATTTGATCGAAACTGGTCTCTCAGCTCTATTAGGGAATGCAAATGAAGCATTTTGGCGTATAGAACATAAAGATCGGATGTTCCGTTCTCGAGTTAAAGGCCTCCGAATAGAACTTTTCGATGAAAAAGGTGATTTTTTGAAATCGATCGATTTGATCGAAACTGGTCTCTCAGCTCTATTAGGGAATGCAAATGAAGCATTTTGGCGTATAGAACATAAAGATCGGATGTTCCGTTCTCGAGTTAAAGGCCTCCGAATAGAACTTTTCGATGAAAAAGGTGATTTTTTGAAATCGATCGATTTGATCGAAACTGGTCTCTCAGCTCTATTAGGGAATGCAAATGAAGCATTTTGGCGTATAGAACATAAAGATCGGATGTTCCGTTCTCGAGTTAAAGGCCTCCGAATAGAACTTTTCGATGAAAAAGGTGATTTTTTGAAATCGATCGATTTGATCGAAACTGGTCTCTCAGCTCTATTAGGGAATGCAAATGAAGCATTTTGGCGTATAGAACATAAAGATCGGATGTTCCGTTCTCGAGTTAAAGGCCTCCGAATAGAACTTTTCGATGAAAAAGGTGATTTTTTGAAATCGATCGATTTGATCGAAACTGGTCTCTCAGCTCTATTAGGGAATGCAAATGAAGCATTTTGGCGTATAGAACATAAAGATCGGATGTTCCGTTCTCGAGTTAAAGGCCTCCGAATAGAACTTTTCGATGAAAAAGGTGATTTTTTGAAATCGATCGATTTGATCGAAACTGGTCTCTCAGCTCTATTAGGGAATGCAAATGAAGCATTTTGGCGTATAGAACATAAAGATCGGATGTTCCGTTCTCGAGTTAAAGGCCTCCGAATAGAACTTTTCGATGAAAAAGGTGATTTTTTGAAATCGATCGATTTGATCGAAACTGGTCTCTCAGCTCTATTAGGGAATGCAAATGAAGCATTTTGGCGTATAGAACATAAAGATCGGATGTTCCGTTCTCGAGTTAAAGGCCTCCGAATAGAACTTTTCGATGAAAAAGGTGATTTTTTGAAATCGATCGATTTGATCGAAACTGGTCTCTCAGCTCTATTAGGGAATGCAAATGAAGCATTTTGGCGTATAGAACATAAAGATCGGATGTTCCGTTCTCGAGTTAAAGGCCTCCGAATAGAACTTTTCGATGAAAAAGGTGATTTTTTGAAATCGATCGATTTGATCGAAACTGGTCTCTCAGCTCTATTAGGGAATGCAAATGAAGCATTTTGGCGTATAGAACATAAAGATCGGATGTTCCGTTCTCGAGTTAAAGGCCTCCGAATAGAACTTTTCGATGAAAAAGGTGATTTTTTGAAATCGATCGATTTGATCGAAACTGGTCTCTCAGCTCTATTAGGGAATGCAAATGAAGCATTTTGGCGTATAGAACATAAAGATCGGATGTTCCGTTCTCGAGTTAAAGGCCTCCGAATAGAACTTTTCGATGAAAAAGGTGATTTTTTGAAATCGATCGATTTGATCGAAACTGGTCTCTCAGCTCTATTAGGGAATGCAAATGAAGCATTTTGGCGTATAGAACATAAAGATCGGATGTTCCGTTCTCGAGTTAAAGGCCTCCGAATAGAACTTTTCGATGAAAAAGGTGATTTTTTGAAATCGATCGATTTGATCGAAACTGGTCTCTCAGCTCTATTAGGGAATGCAAATGAAGCATTTTGGCGTATAGAACATAAAGATCGGATGTTCCGTTCTCGAGTTAAAGGCCTCCGAATAGAACTTTTCGATGAAAAAGGTGATTTTTTGAAATCGATCGATTTGATCGAAACTGGTCTCTCATCCCTATTAGTGTAATGTCTTGTGCGAGTTTGTACGCTCCAATATGTGCGTGAGTTTCCTTTTCTTTAATGGGAAAGGGAAGATTGACAAGCCGGAGGTATAAATGAAATAAACGTATTTATTAAAATGAAATAGATTTTGAGTGCAGAAGACCTGGCCTCGGAAAACCCCACCAGAAGGGTGTAGGGAAAAACCGGGCTCACTACTAGGATCAAAGGGGTGGGCAAGGCATAAAAACCCCCACTGGCAAATGGTGGAGGAAAAGCCGGACTCTATCTCTACTTTATAGGCAATGCAAATTAAGTATGTTAAACTAATTGCCTGGATCTAAAGCAAGGCGAAGACAGAGGAAGAAGCTAACGCCAAAAAAACCTCCGTCGGCAAATGACGGAGGAAAAGGCCGCAACGATTCTAAAGCAAATT
>JBBEEM010000097.1:0-31845 GCA_037305995.1 Sclerodermus sp. 'alternatusi'
CTGTTTTTTTTTAACTAATTGTACTTTTATTTTATTGAATATCTCTGAAATTAAATTTTAGATTAAAAAATGACAAAAGGAAAAAGTTTTTAGAATAACATCAGGAATCACCCCCCTTTAAGGAAGTGCGATTGTTTTAATACACCCTATAGATTTCCTCTCTCTCTAACTAATTAATGGTACCTTCTGTTAAGGAAGCCTGGAAGATTGGCAATGGAGGTGGGGTAGTGTCTTCATTTGAATCTCGCGCGGAGAGCCCTATTTCTTTTATCTTCCAGTATTAAAGCGCGATCCCCTCTTCTATTGCTAAGGAATTGCAACTGACCGAAAAAAAAAAAAACCCAGTAGTGAGTTGTTAGTTGCGAGTGTTAAGGTAAATACGTGTTGATCAATTCTTTGCATACTGGTTCAATTTGTGAAAGGAAAGATAGTCCTGCCAAATGTAAACCGTGTCCTTTCCCACATCAGGGATTCCAATAAGTCCTTGCATCAAAGGAAAGCAAAAGAGAGACGGAACACATTCCGTACAACCTGTATAAAGGTCAAAGGGTCCAATTAGGACGTCTAATTTGTCTTACAATTCATCATATTGTCATTACTGTTGCAAAAGGTACATTTTCAACCATAACTATATTTTTGAATACAATAAAGAACTCTTAAAGGAGATCTTTTGTTTTTTTTCTGCTACCTCGGGTCTGAATTCTAACCAGCTTAATAATACAGGGTGTAACATTGATGTTAGGAGAAATTTTAAGGGGTTGTAGAGGGGTTGATTCTAAGACATATTTTCCTTAGCCATTTTTTAATTTAGGGCTTAAATTTTGAATTATTAAGGTTTTTCTGTACATTATATGATTGGCTGACGCGAGCGCGCTGTGACGTCAGTCAGCTGTAGCACCGCCGGCGCAACACCGTAGCTAGCGGGGAAAAATATCGTGTCGCCCCAAGAAACAAAAATCCATTAAATTTTATGAGAATGTACAAATAACCATTAATAATTCAATTTTTTCTAAATATTCAATTAATACCTACCACAAATAGGAATTAATTGAATATTTATAATAAGCCCATGAAACTTTTTATTTTTTACTGTAAGCAATAGCTATTAAAGTTATTTTAAGAAAAAATCCTAACTTAAATAACAATTACTTAATAAATAATAAAAAGTTTCTTCAATTACACGCGCGAACCTATTAATTTATCACTAATTTTTAAGTAAATAGCATGCAAATTAGAATTAAAGTAAATAAAATATTTATTCGACTCACTAATTATTGAAGATTATCCAGACATCCTTCACGTAGTTTAGAATCTTCATTAATTTATAAAAGTTCACCTAATTTATTATTTTCACAAAAATAACAACACATAACCACACTTACTTCCACACACAATTTCCAGGTACTTTACTTAATTTCACTGTTCACAAGAATCACCTCACATGTCTTACCGTGTCCGTAATTAAATTGATATTTTTAAAGCTATACGCGAAAATAATTATTAATTTAATAATAAAAATTAAGGCACTATTATCCCTACACCGGCATCGTTCGCGCACTAACACTCACACTGTGAAGTTGCACACTGTCCACCTGCTGGGCCTTATTCTAATTATAGGCCACTGACCTACTTTCCTACTGGATCAGCTGATCAACTGAAGTCCTGAGAAAAAGGAAGAAGCCGAGGCTTCCTTGATTAGACTAAGTATAACATAGTAAATAATTATTGAAGTGACTACTTTTCTTACCTTGAAACTTTTTTTATTTTTTTTTTTTTTAGTAAGAGGAAAACCCTCATGGGCACCTAGTCACCCACGCATTGAACAATGGGGACTAGGTAGTGTGAGACTCTTACTCACTAAAAACCTCTCTAGAAGATGCGCTTTCTTCCCGTCCTTCCTTCCCGTCCTTCCTTCCCGTCCTTCCTTCCCGTCCTTCCTTCCCGTCCTTCCTTCCTGTCCTTCCTTCCTGTCCTTCCTTCCTGTCAAAAGAATTGATGGAAGCATCTTCTTGATCCTATTGCACTTCACAACACTTCACAACACTTCACAAGTTTATGCACCACATTTGTCAGTTTTTAATACGCGCGTACTTGACTGTTTATAATAAATGTTCGAATTGTCTTCCGCGAACAGTCAAGCACGTTTCTGCTCTTCGCAGAATAGAGTTCCGAACTCTATCGAATATCGCGTCATTGTCTTGGATCTCATTGCACGCGGCGAGTATTCTTGCAATGAGATCTTCTTCACTGTCGACTGGTGTCTCGTACACCAGTGACTACACCTTGGCCTCCGCGTTCGCCCGACCTTACACCTCTGGATTTTTATTTATGGGGGCATGTAAGGTCACTGGTGTACGAGACACCAGTCGACAGTGAAGAAGATCTCATTGCAAGAATACTCGCCGCGTGCAATGAGATCCAAGACAATGACGCGATATTCGATAGAGTTCGGAACTCTATTCTGCGAAGAGCAGAAACGTGCTTGACTGTTCGCGGAAGACAATTCGAACATTTATTATAAACAGTCAAGTACGCGCGTATTAAAAACTGACAAATGTGGTGCATAAACTTGTGAAGTGTTGTGAAGTGTTGTGAAGTGCAATAGGATCAAGAAGATGCTTCCATCAATTCTTTTGACAGGAAGGAAGGACAGAAAGGAAGGACAGGAAGGAAGGACGGGAAGGAAGGACGGGAAGGAAGGACGGGAAGGAAGGACGGGAAGGAAGGACGGGAAGAAAGCGCATCTTCTAGAGAGGTTTTTAGTGAGTAAGAGTCTCACACTACCTAGTCCCCATTGTTCAATGCGTGGGTGACTAGGTGCCCATGAGGGTTTTCCTCTTACTAAAAAAAAAAAAAATAAAAAAAGTTTCAAGGTAAGAAAAGTAGTCACTTCAATAATTATTTACTATGTTATACTTAGTCTAATCAAGGAAGCCTCGGCTTCTTCCTTTTTCTCAGGACTTCAGTTGATCAGCTGATCCAGTAGGAAAGTAGGTCAGTGGCCTATAATTAGAATAAGGCCCAGCAGGTGGACAGTGTGCAACTTCACAGTGTGAGTGTTAGTGCGCGAACGATGCCGGTGTAGGGATAATAGTGCCTTAATTTTTATTATTAAATTAATAATTATTTTCGCGTATAGCTTTAAAAATATCAATTTAATTACGGACACGGTAAGACATGTGAGGTGATTCTTGTGAACAGTGAAATTAAGTAAAGTACCTGGAAATTGTGTGTGGAAGTAAGTGTGGTTATGTGTTGTTATTTTTGTGAAAATAATAAATTAGGTGAACTTTTATAAATTAATGAAGATTCTAAACTACGTGAAGGATGTCTGGATAATCTTCAATAATTAGTGAGTCGAATAAATATTTTATTTACTTTAATTCTAATTTGCATGCTATTTACTTAAAAATTAGTGATAAATTAATAGGTTCGCGCGTGTAATTGAAGAAACTTTTTATTATTTATTAAGTAATTGTTATTTAAGTTAGGATTTTTTCTTAAAATAACTTTAATAGCTATTGCTTACAGTAAAAAATAAAAAGTTTCATGGGCTTATTATAAATATTCAATTAATTCCTATTTGTGGTAGGTATTAATTGAATATTTAGAAAAAATTGAATTATTAATGGTTATTTGTACATTCTCATAAAATTTAATGGATTTTTGTTTCTTGGGGCGACACGATATTTTTCCCCGCTAGCTACGGTGTTGCGCCGGCGGTGCTACAGCTGACTGACGTCACAGCGCGCTCGCGTCAGCCAATCATATAATGTACAGAAAAACCTTAATAATTCAAAATTTAAGCCCTAAATTAAAAAATGGCTAAGGAAAATATGTCTTAGAATCAACCCCTCTACAACCCCTTAAAATTTCTCCTAACATCAATGTTACACCCTGTATAAATATTAGTAGTCTAAGCAACTTTTAACACCTTCATTATTGAATATTTGTCAAATGAGGCTCTAGATCAAAAAGTAGTAAATCCCTTTCGACTCAATCAGAAATAACCTTTTAAAACAAAATTATAAGAACTTCAGAAGACCTTGATATTCAAAAGCTTTGTTATGGATGTTCATGGAAGATTTCCCATCGCTGTCAAAAAAAGAAAACTTACAACCTTAATCATCTTGTTCATTTGCTAACATAATAGTGCGCTATTTACTGTTCGGCCTTATGTACTTTTTTTTTTTTTTTTTTTTTCTTTTGGCTGGTGGAGGAAATTTGACAGCCAGGCACCGCCGCGCCTCCTTCCCCTTCATGACTCGTTCACCTTGGTGAGCCAATGGGCTCTACTTCGCACATTCACTTCCGCACTGCGATCTTAAACGTGGCCAAAACCGGACAATGCTTTAGAATCAATCCGCAACGACCGTTCGAGAACATTCTAGAACGTTTTAGAAAGATCTGCAACAGTTAGAGCTTACCTTTGCTGACTCCAACGGGAGCCGAGGTGGCGGTAAACAACTCCTCTAACCCGGAGCGTGAGAATGCTGACGTTAAAGAATTGCACGTGCAGTAGAAGGTTCGAACGGATGCGATAAGAAAAAATATCAAATAACGAGCGGAAATAACAAATCTAAAAATTATTTAAACTAATTAGTTATAAATATTAAGACTTTCAATAGGAAAATGCGTAATTCCCATAGTTCATTCTATATAACCGTAAAAGTATAAAACTTACTATCGAATAAACAAATTTATGAGGAAATTATTTTAAAAAATTATATAATGTGAGAAATTGCTGGTAGTGTGCCTAGACACCGCTAGGAGCATACAGGGTCAGTACGATCAGCGCTGGCGAGACCTTTCGCACTAGCGCAAAAGGATGAGCCTAATTATAAATAAGAAGCCTCAATAACAATCAAGGACTTCATCCACTGTCACCCAAGAACCGAGGACTCTTTCGGTTCTTCCTTCTCTCCGATCTACCAAGGCGACCTTGGCTAGCTCAAAACTTGTGGCGCTCTGGACACCAGTGTCGCCATTTCCTAGTCCGTTTTTTTAGGTTCCCTTCCTTTCGGCTCTCGTTGCGCTTCATCTTGACTTTCTGTCAAAATTTGTGCTAAAACATTTCACTGACTTTTGTTCCTTTTCGTGTAATTATTTTAATTTGAATAAATCTTTATTATTTTTCCAAATACTGCTTGTTTCGTTTCTTCGACCCACTTATTTTCAGGTCTCTTCTCACACATATAAATAATTAGTTAATGATGTTACCAATGTAGCTACAAAGTTTTGTCGAAATTGGACAATTATTACTATTTTTAGGACATAATTAAAACCTCAAGGTCAACAAGAAACGCTCGCGCTTGGCGCTGAACGCGGAACTCCTTCCACGAGCCCACCACTCACCCCACCAACGGAGACCGTGACTACTTGCGCAAGCAAGTGTATTGCGACCCGCAGGCTTTAATTAACTTCAGTCCAAGTA
Source organism: Sclerodermus sp. 'alternatusi' (assembly GCA_037305995.1). Classification (NCBI taxonomy): domain Eukaryota; kingdom Metazoa; phylum Arthropoda; class Insecta; order Hymenoptera; family Bethylidae; genus Sclerodermus; species Sclerodermus sp. 'alternatusi'. The sequence goes on from JBBEEM010000097.1 coordinate 5,435, forward strand.
GGACGCTTTCTGTTACATTAGTTAATAATCAATATATGTGTTAATCAAAGTTACTGTGTAACATATATATATATACAACTATACATATAGATTATATCTTAAAATTCACACACGTGTCTTGATTGATTTTACCAACCTATGGGATGTTAATAAGTAACCAGCAATTAACTTGGACTACCTAATTGCCTTTACTTCACTAATTAATCTTGACTCCAATAATTCAGTGAGTAAAAATTTCATGTCGTACCAGATTCCTTTACCATTGATGAACATGGATTGTTAGGCGATGAATTTTTCAAACAATACGAAGTAAAAATTAACTATGAACTAAATTGTCTCAGCTTTAAGGACGAATACATACCATTTAGGGAACATAAGATTTTTAAAATACCCGCACGATCAGTAAAAACTATTAAATTACCAATAAAGAATCCCGAAATGAGAACAGGCTATATTGAGGCCCTTCCCAGTCCCAAAGGTGTATACGTGAGAGAAGTTGTAGTCAACAACCGCCATGGATACGCTGTCCTGAAAATATTTACTACTACCGGATCTAAGGTAACTTTCGAAAACAAACCCGTTACCCTATTGGAATACGAAACATTTGAAAATCTCCTTGAAAGCGAGGTTATTACCTGCATTACAGTCAATAAAAAGAATAGGTTAGAAACAATAAAGGAAACACTTAGATTGGAACACTTGAATGGTCCTGAAAAGGAATCAATTAGTGAATTAATAGAGGAAACTCAGGACAGGTTTTATATTCCAAATGACGAACTACTATCTCATAACATCGAACTAACCGACAATACTCCAATACATACTAATCAATATCGTTATCCTCCGATTCATAAGGAGGAAGTGAATAAACAAATTAGAGAACTACTTGATAAGGGTATCAAACAACCATCACTTATAATTTCTTATAATTCCCCTTCCTGGATAGTTCCCAAAAAACCAGACTCTCAAGGGAACAAATGGTGGAGGTTAGTCATCGATTTGAGGAAGTTAAACGAGAAAACTGTGGGGGATACCTACCCACTTCCCAACATATCAGAAATTCTCGACCAGTTGGGAGGTGCCAAGTACTTTTTAATTTTTCATCTCGCATCTGGGTTCTATCAAATACCAATGAACACCGACGACTGTAAAAATAACAGCTTTCACTACACCCTACGGACACTATGAATATAAACGAATGCCTTTTGGTCTAAAAAACGTGCCATCGACTTACCAACGACTAAAGGACCACGTGTTGTTGTCTGCACTACGAGGAACGGAACTATTTGTCTACTTGGATGACATAGTCATATACGCAGGTTCCACAGAAGAACATGCCACTAAATGTAGAAAATTAATCGGGCGCTTGAGGGACGCTAATTTATTACTGCAAACAGATAAATGTGAATTCTTGCGTAAGGAAGTTGTTTATCTAGGCCACATTATCACCGAGGAATGCGTAAAACCAGACCCCAAAAAGATAGGAGCTGTAAAAAAATTTCTAATACCAAAAACTGCAAAAAATATTAAGCAGTTTCTTGGAGTGGCCGGATATTACCGGAGATTCATTAAAAAATTTTCGCCGATAAGTAAACCATTAACAGAATTGTTAAAGAAAGAAGCAGACGGTTTCCAAGAACCCATAGGAAATTCAAACCCTACCAATTCGGAAATAACAAAGTTTATCCTCATCTGAGAATCTGATCCTTCCTGACCCTAAAAAGGCTAAATCACACAAAAAAGAAACAAGATCCACCTTATCTACTGAGGAATCCATTTTCAACGCAGGAATAAGAGAACAAGGATTTACTTCGCCACAGCCCTCATCAACTAGTTTTGATAAAAGAACGAATGAAAATTTGAACGATAATAATAATAATAATAATAACAGCAACGATGCTGTCCCACGCGAGATCCTGGAATCAATAGATTCACTCAGACTAAATGAAAGAGATACTCTCGAGAAAACAAACGATGATGTTTTCGTAGATGAATCTGAGGTTAGTTGTGATATAATTTATTATAAAAACATTTATTGTTATTAAACATCTATATTCATATACTATTGGTCAATAAAAGCGTAAGTACATCGAATATATATATATATATATATATATATATATATGAATTATATTCTTAATGTTATATTATAATATACATTAATATTTCAAGTCTTCAGTAGCATCATGAACTATAGTTCTCAGTCATTTATATATTTATTCCTATTATTTTTATTAAACGAAGAATTCTTGAAACTTCAAATTATCGCTGAAAAAAACAAATTTTTATGAAACACCTTATGCAATATTGTGGAGTTTTATTATTTGTTATGATAGGTAATGCTTATCTTTGTTTTAATTTTGATGAAAATCATTTACTAATAGGTATGCCTATTCCTCATACAAAAAATTTTTGAACGCCTAGAAGAGAAATAATTAATTTATAAAATTCAATTTTCTCGATCCTGTTCATTGTTATGCCCTGGGTTCAGACCCTGGCATGGGTAACGCTGCCACCAGGGATCAAGAAGATCCCGACTAACCCTCGAAGGTTAGCGAATAAACATAAGATTTCGGGTGCTTAGTGCGTGTTATAATGCGAGCGATCTAGGAGGGAGGAATCAAACTGGAAATCATTACTGCCGAAAGCCTGGTTCGAAAGAAACCTCTTTAAAACGTGATTTTTATCAAAGGCCCATACTGTCGAAACCGTTCCTCAAGGACTGGACCAGATACGCGATTAACGTGGCGGTCAAAAATCGCTGGGTCGAAATCCCTTGTTGCCTGGAATTCGCCTTCCAGGTTCCTCAATTGGGTCTTCCGGCCCTTCCTTCTTGTTGGCTGATTTAGACGGGATGAATCCCTGTGAGAGAGCTTTTGCAGGCGAATGACTTCCGCCCTAGCAACAGATGAGTCGATGCCACAGGCTGAGAATATTCCGTCGAGAGTGTTCCACTGCAAGACGAGTGCAGAGAGTACCCTCGATCGGCACTCCTTGACCTTGGCGCCTCCCCGGTTCTTCTCCAGAGGGAAAGCCCGCTTGGACAGGAAGACAAACAAGCGTTTGGCTTCCGGTACGAGCGCGTCAGGCCGCAACCCGAAGGGCGAAAGGACTGAGCAAAGGTGAGGGAGCATACCAAAGCGAAAGCAAGTTTTCGAATAAAGCAAATAAATTTATTGTGAAGAGAAAATCTTAAAGATTAGACAACGGTACTTAATCCTATCGCAAAAAAATATACAAAAGAAAAAATGAAAGACTTGATTAATTGAGGACTCTACGAGCCCTTAATTATCGAGTCAGAGTCCCAGCAGAGGGAGCGAGCGCCCGTGCGACCGAGTCGCAAGAAAGAAAGGTCGTTTCGCGGAGATCCCTTAGGACGCGCTGTCCGTCAGGGCGCGCAGTACCGCGGAGCAACTCCGAGCGAGAGTGCTAACCAAATTTTAACCAAAAAAAAAAGCGAAATTAAATTCGCGGAAGGTGGAAGACCGATTTGGCAGGTCCTAGCTAAAGCAAGCTACTTTTGAACGAGCTTGGGTAAGCTGCAGTTCGTAGCTCTTCCTCGCTACAAAGCGAAGGCCCTAATCAAAATCCCTGTGGGGGAACTGTCCTCTCCGTAGACTCGATTCGACGCCACCCCTGATTGATCGGAGCTCCGGATCATCTTGCAGTCATGCCAGATTATCGCTAGCGAGAGATTGTGGCGACTCCGTTACCACATAACTTAACTTAGTACTTTTGAGACGTGTTCTCACTAGTGCGGATAAGCGTTAGGGTAAATAGGTAGAAATAAATTAATACCCTCCATGTTGGGTTTCAGATCTAACGGAGGTTAAGCCAACACACGTGTGTTTCGTAGGAGTCGTGCTTCAGAAAAGGGCAGAGTCAAGCGCGTGATGCAGAGCGGCAAAGTCTGTTGCGATGCTAGGGCCATCTGCATAGACATGTGTTCAGAAACACGCTGTATGCCTAGTCGACGCTTAGTGCACAAACTGTGGTGCGGATTCCCACAGTACTCCCCCGTTAGATTTTTATTGAAAAGAAAATAATAACAATTACAAAATATAAAAATTTGTATACAAAACAAAACTTATATACTAAGTGCTGAATCTAACAGTCTTTTTAGAATAAGTCTTTGGCAGAAGTCGAGACTTTGAGGCTTCTGCTTTCGCAGAGTTTTCTAAGTCTTCGTTGACTAGAAACGCAGGTTTGAGTCTTTCGACAGAAACTACAGACTCTTTACCATCGATGTCTATTTTAAAGGTTCGATCGGTCACTTTTTCTAAGACACGATGTGGACCGGAATACGGTAAACTCAAAGACGGTTTGACCTCATCAGAGCGGAGGAAGACATGCGAACAATTATATAAATCTTTGAAAACAAATATTTTCGATTTAGAATGGTGTATCGAAATCGCTGGTTTCATCTGTCGGATGAATCTTCTGAACGTTGTTATAAATTGCTGTGGATCCATTGGAGTGTCAAGGTCGTCGAAAAATTCTCCCGGAATGCGTAAGGGTCTACCGAAAAGCATCTCGGCAGCGGAAGGATTGATGTCATCCTTGTAAACTGTTCGGAGTCCCAGCAGGACTATGGGTAGTTTATCCGTCCATTCGGCGTTGTCATGGCAACGGAGAGCTGCTTTGAATGACCTGTGCCATCTTTCTATCAAACCGTTTGATTGCGGGTGATACGTAGTAGTACGTGTTCGATCAGAACCTAGAAGAGCAGTAAAAGATTTGAAAAGGTTCGATTCGAACTGTTTACCCTGATCGGTGGTGATGGTTTTTGGTGAACCGAATCTGGAAATCCACTCGGTGAAAAAGGTTTTTGCGACAGTCTCTGCTTGAATGTCTTTCATTGGGTAAGCTTCTGGCCACTTGGAGAAGCGATCTATTGCCGTCAAGCAATAACGATAACTGTTAGAAGGATGAAAAGGACCGACAATGTCAATATGTACATGATCGAATCTGTTGTCGACCGCTTTAATGACCTCAGCAGGCAATTTGTTGTGCCGCGAGACTTTAGCTCTCTGGCAATTGATGCAGGTACGGACCCAAGTACCAATATCCTTGTTCATTTCTGGCCAAATGAACTTATCTCCAACTAGCTTTCGGGTTGACCTTGCGCTAGGATGCGCTAGTGAGTGCACCATGTCGAAAATTTTCCGTCGAAGTGACTTCGAGACGTAGGGTCTGATGGTGTTTTGCGAGCAATCGCAAACTAGCGTAGAACCAGTAAGTGGTAAATAAAATTTCTTGAGTTGCAGGGAGGCTGGAGGATTATCCAGCATACTCTTGAGTTCTTCGTCCTCAGCTTGCGCTTTGGCAAGATCTTCTGTGTCAACCGAAATAGGCAGAGAGAATGCATTAATTCGAGAAAGTGCGTCAGCAACTATATTCTCCTTGCCAGAGACGTGTTTAATGACCGTCGTGAACTCTGAAATGTACGAAAGTTGACGACTTTGTCTTGGAGAAGTCTGATCAGACTTTTGCTGAAAAGCAAAGACAAGAGGTTTATGGTCAGTAAAAATACTAAAAGGTCTGCCTTCAAGCATGAACCTGAAATGCTTAATGGCTAAATAAACTGCCAAAAGCTCACGATCATACGTGCTGTATCGTGTTTGAGCCGGTTTGAGTTTCTTTGAAAAGAAACTCAAAGGAGTCCAATTTCCTTTCTTCAATTGCTGCAAGACAGCGCCCACGGCAAAATTGGATGCGTCTGTCTGAATTGAAAATACTCCATCGGGTGCAGGAAAATCCAAAAGAGTGGCTTGAGCCAAACTGTGTTTGAGAGATTCGAACGCCTTTTCCATGTCAGGTGTCCAGCTGATTGCTTGCTTTGATTTTTTCTGATGCTTGGGCAAAGCATCTTGCAAAGGAGCTTGCAGGGTTGCTGCGTCTGGAATAAACTTGTTATAGAAATTGATAGTTCCCAAAAATCGTCTTAGCTCAGAGACGTTAGCTGGTTGCTTGAAGTCCTGAATGGCCTGTACCCGAGTTGCTGATGGAGCTAATCCATTCTTGGAAATGTCATGACCCAAAAAGGTTACCTTAGGGCGTGCAAAGACACATTTAGCCGGATTGATTGCAATTCCGAATTCCTGGAGCCGCTTAAAGAGTTGCCTCAAATGCAGTGAATGCTCTTCCAGATTTTTGGATGCTACAACGATGTCATCGATGTAGGCGTAGCAGAAATCTAGACCGCGCGTAACTTGGTCGATGAAACGCTGAAAGGTCTGAGCTGCATTGCGAAGTCCAGGAGGCATGTAAGGGAATTCATAAAGCCCGAAAGGCGTAATGATAGCAGTCTTCTGAATATCCTCTTCTCGGACTGGAATTTGCTGATAAGCCCTGACTAGATCTATGGTTGAAAAAATTTCAGCACCATGTAGAAATTGGACACAGTCTTGCAGAAATGGAATAGGATAACGATCAGGCTCAGTGATTGCGTTCAAACGTTTGTAATCCCCACACGGTCTCCAATCTCCAGACTTCTTGGGGACCATGTGTAACGGGCTTGCCCAGCTGCTCTTCGAGGGTCTGCATAAACCCTGGCGAAGCATGTATTCAAACTCAGTTTTGGTTGCTTTTAGCTTAACGTGGTCCAACCTTCGTGCTTTGGCAAAGACTGGGGAACCAGAGGTACTGATTGCTTGAGTCACTGGATGTTTAATTTCCTTAGGAACAATGTTGTTTCTTAGAAGCTCTGGAAAATCCTTTAAAATACTGTTAGCAAAAGTATCTTGTATTTTGACAACAGGTACCTGATACGCTGAGCAAGAAATTTGCTTTCCTTTGGCAGATAAGCCAGTTATGGAGTCGGTGAGTTGCCTGTTGTGTACGTCCACAACCAAACGGTATTCATCCAGAAAATCCAATCCTAGGATGGGTTTTGGAACAGCAGCAATGATGAAAGGCCAAGAAAAATCTCTTCGGAGACCAAGGTCTAGCTTGCACAAGACCTGTCCATAGGTTGCGATGGGGGTTCCATTAGCAGCGAACAGAGGAGCTCCCTTATACTCACTCCGATTGTGAAAACTAAAAAGCTTGGTACAGCTGCGTGGAACGACGGAAACGTCTGCCCCAGAATCTACCAAGAAATGCTCTTGAGAGCCAGCATCCTGGATTAGCAAGCGGCGTGAGATTGCCTTTAAGGTGTTTGCCGCTGTAGCCACCTTGGCTATTAGTTTCCCTGCTTGGGTTTCTTCTTCCAAGAACACGGTGCGTGGCAATTAATTGCTTTTTGTCTGAATCTTTCATGATACCAGCAAAAAGATGAGGTCTGGCCACCTCGATTCTTACTGTGGCTTCTACTCCTGCTTCGTCCTCTGTGTTTAGAGTTGCTGCGAGAATCCTTATGGAGGTTCAGCTGTTCCATGCCCCTGGAAACTCGATCAATGTTATGAGTAGTTGTATCAATTGCACAAAGTGAAGGTGTCACTATGTCTGCAATGCGATCAGCCATGGTCGCAAGTTCATCCAAACCACCTGAGCTAGTGGAAAGGACCGTTTGCATGGACGTGGGGAGTCTTTGTAACCATAAAGATTTAAGGAGTGTATCATTCACCTTGCCTTCGCCTAGATCTCTCATCTTCCTTAGCATGCGGGAAGGCCGCTGATCTCCCAAATCAGCGTGGTTGAGAAGCGAGCGCAAGCGTTTATCTTCGCTTTCTTGGAAAACGAGGAGGATGGCTCTTTTGAGCGTTTCAAATTTACCCGTCTCCGGCGGAGACATGATGACCTCGCTCACCTCCGAAAGGACCTCGGCATCCAAAGCCTGTACGGCATGGTAGTACTTGGTTAAATCTTGCGTTATGCCGCTTGTGGCAAACTGAGCCTCAAGTTGGATGAACCAGATAGCAGGTTTTTCTTTGCAGAATTGCGGTGGGCGAAGGGTGATTCTCTCAAGTGAAGATCCCTCGACGGCAGTTGCGGCAGAAGTCCGTTGGGCCATTTCGAAAATGGAGCACAAAAATAAATAAACAAGTTCAAATGCCGTAAATAGAGCGTTCGAGCGAAGGCGGTTAAAAACGGCTAACTAAGCTCTAAGGGAGAAATGTTCGCGGATTGCGACGAAACACGTGTTAAACGCGCGCACGAACAAAAACGTGGTTTCACGCAGACACACCCGTACAGACAAAAAAAAAACTACCTCGCACTTTTTAATCACGTCGGGGTCACCAATTAATTATGTGGCGACTCCGTTACCACATAACTTAACTTAGTACTTTTGAGATGTGTTCTCACTAGTGCGGATAAGCGTTAGGGTAAATAGGTAGAAATAAATTAATACCCTCCATGTTGGGTTTCAGATCTAACGGAGGTTAAGCCAACACACGTGTGTTTCGTAGGAGTCGTGCTTCAGAAAAGGGCAGAGTCAAGCGCGTGATGCAGAGCGGCAAAGTCTGTTGCGATGCTAGGGCCATCTGCATAGACATGTGTTCAGAAACACGCTGTATGCCTAGTCGACGCTTAGTGCACAAACTGTGGTGCGGATTCCCACAAGATAACTGGTCCAGCGCCACCTGTTGGCGAGAGCGCGAGCAACAATAGCGCTAGCGGGAGACTAGAGGCGCTCCGCCGCCTAGCGGTGGCTAGGCGAAGCACGCCCGCATTACGTAATTCCGCCTGGACAATTCGAGGTCGGGTGATCGCAACAATTAAGAATGAAAAAGTTTACAAATTGTTAAAAAAAAAAAATTTTTAGTTTTTCAGAGTTTCAGGTGCCGAGGAGGACGGACCAAGGGTGCGGAGGACGTAACATCATTAACGATCATCACGGGAATAATTGTATAGTACTTTGTTAAGTTATATTTAAAAGTACTGATTTCTTTAAACACAGTTCCTATTCACTTACGATCATCAGAGGAACATCAGTTCGAACATTTTTATGTTTTTTCAGAACATTTAGCTTCTGTTAGCTTTCGACATTTCTCACATTCTTTTCTTTTATGTTAGTTTCATTATTGTGTTACAGCAGTATAAATTATAACATAATATATATATATGTTACTGCTCTATTTGATTCGGCAGTCTTTTTTAGTGGACCTAAGTCGTCTATATGAAACCAATAAGAGTCTACTTTAGTATAAGCTGTGTAATGTTCATTCGCCCAGATAAGACAAATAAATTTTCTTGAAAAGTTATTTATTCTGGAAAACTTTTCAAAGAATACTCGGTTTTTTTAGTTTTCTTATATCCTGAGACTGTTACAATAGACGTATCTATTATTATGTGTGGACCACTCTTTATAATTTCTGTTACAGTATTATGACATTTTCTGCACGTCTTCTGTTTCATTTCTGCATTATTAATAGCGTCTTGAATGTTTTCAAAACCATGCTTTAAAATTATGTCCACATTTATGTTTATGCACACGAAAGAACGAAAAACTTGTTCATTACAAGTTTTAGAAACGCATTTCACTTGTCGTGTGTAACTTGGCTCATCAACATATAAATTGTCTATTAAATGAGCAGCATTGCAATTTGTATTTAATTGCTTAATTTTTTTTGGATAAATCTTTATTGACTTTTGAAACATCTAAGTTTCTTAAAATTTCTGCTCTTTGCTTATAATGACCAACAAATAACTTGTTCTTGCTCAATATTTGTAATGTAAATTGTAATAAATTACATGATGAATCTTTTATTAACATGTAATATTTCTTATTACATGCTATCGCTGATAAAAATATTTGTGTTATTGAGTCAAAAGCACAGGTTTCCTTTAAATTTAATTGTCCATCTTTTGTTCTAACAGGATTGCAAAATGAACTATTTTTCAAAATTGGTATTTGCACATTCCTCATATCTTTTGTAAAAGTCCACTCTGGACATTTATCTAAATAGGAAGGTTTTTTTCTATTCTTTGGTGATTCTTCTATCAACGTATTAGGCCTATCAGGTTGTTTTTTATCAAACCTTTCCAATTTTCTTTAATATTCCAAGATTCATCATCATCACTTTTCTTTATTGGTGTACTCACTTGAAACTTTAATGCACCCGTTATTTCTATATCTTTTGAACTAAAATCACTAATGGATAAGTTTTCATTTTCTATATCCATAGTGTCATTTTGTTTTTCTGGAGATTCCATATTTGACGCATTTGAAAGTTGTGCAACTCTTTTATGAGATGACAGTTTTATTCTTCCATCTAAATATTCTAGATGTTGAATAACAAATCTGTCAACTCTCATGGGTATTTGATTTTTGAACGTTCTATTCTTTAAATCACCAAATTCCGCTTCAACGGAAGATGATGTTGCAATTATATTGTCTCTTTTAAAATATGGACGCATAATACCTGTCCAAAGTATTACGTTACATAATACATCAATTGTTTTTTAAACAATTGTGCAAATTCTGGATTGTAACACGCATTAATAATATCTCCATCATTAGATGCTTGAGCTATATGCTCAGCTGATTTATAAATATTTTCTGACCATTCTTTCCATCCTGTACTATCTGTACAATATTCTTCAGATTCTAAAATAGAATCCATAAATGTTTCTTCTCTTTCATCAATATGGGACATACTCTCATCAAGTGAGGTTCCTTGAATAATATTATTTATATATTTAATGTGCTTATCACTAGGTATTTTACAGTCATTTGATTTTCCAATCGTTTCACTTAAAGCGACTGTAAGCAGTAATTCAAATAAGCATTTTATCTCATTAATATCATCCATTTGATATGCTTGTGCTATAGCTCTTAAATAAAATTTTCGCGCTGCTGAATTTTTCAATTTATCAAAACATTTCCAGCGCGCAACCATAGCTATAATGTGACTAACATCTAATCTTATGAATGTAGATGGAAGTTCTTTTTTATTCAACATAATTGCGTCAAAGCAATTTTGCATATAATTTTACAAGTCAGTGCATTTTCCAAATATTTCTGCTACAGACAGCAGTTGAGCTCCTCCACCATCACTAACCACATTTAGTGAAATTGGAATTTCATCGGCTGTAATCATTCTTAAAAAGAATGATATTATTAATGCCCAATGGTCTCCAGACAACGTTTGAAAAACAGGTATGCTCCCTTCCTCGGTTATTAGCATACACTGGTATAAAAATATTGGTGAACTATCTTTTTCTAATTTCTTCACCAAACTACCTGTAGCATCTATAGTTAAAATTGCATTTTTATTAGTTTTTATTCGTGCCTTATAAATTAATTTCTGTTCTTTAGTCCAATATATACAATAAAATGGTTTTATCGAAATACTGTGGATAGAACCAACATTACTTCCACTTTTAGTAAAATTTACTAAATTATGAATTGGACTAACAAAAATTAAATCATAGGCTTTTAATAATTGTTCCTGTTTAGCCTTTCTTAAAACAGCGGTTGAGAAAAGATCACGCGGACTGTTTTGACCAAATTTTTTTAATCGAGCTGCCTCTTCCCTCCTAAATGTCATGGCAGCTTTATTTTCATTAATTAATTGCCTCGCAATCTTTTCTCGTCGCTGACCCCTTAAGAACCTTTTCTTTACAAAGGTATGCAACTTAGAATAAATATTTGACAATGTGCATTCGAATATTGCATCGTTATTTGAATGTAGTTTATTTTCTAAAATACCGTTTAGTATCGCTCCACATTCTTTACAAGAACCAACAAATTTTACATAAAAGGATGCGCAATTCGAAGCATTAATAATATTATTTTTAAATTGAATCACACATTCAATTTTACCTTGTTGTTGTAGCTTTTCAGCTATTATGAGTAGAGTAGCTATGGGGATTCTGGACCAACGCGTGTTAGTGTCACACCGACACACACGGACACACCACACATGCACACTTGTAGGTGAGGGGGTGAGGTGCGGGTGAGCGGGGAGGGTTCAAAGTCCAAATAGTCAGCACTTTTTTTGCAAAGTCAGCACATTCCTGATGAAATGTAATCCGATGCCAAAAAGTATCTAATTACCCCCCACCTATGCGGTTGACGCATTTATTGACCTTCAAAATCTCCAAAATTGCTAATAGTGCAAGAGTGCGAGCCATGTAAATTCATGTAGTTGTGAGAGCAAAATCTTACACGGACACACCCATACAAGTGAACATTGGGGTGAGGAGGTGTGCGGAGGGGTGTGAAATTACCCCACACGTGTGCGGTCCAATGGAGTGGGGTAGTGTAGATCTTCAAATTTCTGCAAGAAGAAGATGGACCTTGAAAACATGGAGATGGGACGGAGGGGGGCAAGTATCAGATGCTGTTGGGGCAGTAACCTGGAAGAAGGTGAGTCTCTTTCTAATACATTTAATATTTCATTGCATCTCTGTCTGACGTGTATCAATGATTACGCGCTGCTGTCGCTAACGGCACGCGCCAAAACCCCTCCCTCCACCCAAGCGATATTAGCTCTTTCTCTCTAATTGCGCGAAGGACGCTGTACGATGACCCGATCATCGTTGCACATGTGGCCAAACCTCCGCCCAAAAATGCATCATGGAGACAGCAGCAGCAGATATGTGTGTGTGTGTGTGTGTGTGTGTGCGTCTCACCTAGCCCGCCCAATAAGATTTAAGCATTTTATATGAGACTGGTGACACATCTCACCTGGGATCCAATTAGATTTAAGCATTTTATAGCAGATATGACTCCTCTCTTTTTTTGTCCAATTACATTTTTCTATCGATGCATTTTGACTGCAAATTTCATCATCATCATCAATGAAATCTTGCACCTAAGATAATATTTAGTGGCTGTAGATTTTTATTGTACTTCAGTAGGAATTGAATCACAGATAGGTATACTTGGCTTAAAATTATACTACAGTAGACACATTGGTTTACTTGGAAAAATGGAGGCTACGCTAATTAAATCTTTAAGATTAATTAAAACTCCCATAGAGTTTAAGCATTGGAAGATTCAATGTGTAAATTATATTGATTCAATCAATCAAAGTATTGATAATAATACATCTGTCGGACTGAGGCAGAAAAAATTTGCTGAAATTGCACGTCTAAAGTGTATGCTCCTACGGGCGCAGAGAGCAAGACTCTCCAAGTTTGGTGCTGGTACATCACAACAACCATCTCACCTACAGTGGGAAGATTTGGAGTCATCCTTCAAATCACGTTTGTTTAGTGGGATGGTTGTTAATTTTAATTATATGGACCCGAAGCTATTCCTTCAGGAATCCGAAGAGATAGTTGCTGATAAACTTTCTCACGCGCTGCAAAACTTTACATCTGTGAAAGTGAACTGTGTTTTTTGCGCAAACTTTGAAAGTGGTGAGAAGAGCGAGGTGAAGACATTGGCCACTAAAAATTCAACGCTCTTTATCACAGACAATTTGAGTGGGTGGTATCGTGAGCATGTGAAGGAACCGCTGCTGAGAGAGCTGGAAGAATTCCAGGAGCGTGACAGTGGGTGGAAATTGACACAGATTATACATTTGCAGTTAAACGTGAACAAGTATAATCCTCTGCGATCCGGTGCATGTATAAGTTTACCCAACTACATTCAGAAGAAGAAGGCAGTGATTAACATTGATAGTTCGGACAATACATGTTTCGCATGGTCAGTTGTAGCGGCACTATTTCCAGCTACCCAGCATACAAGTCGCACTCAATCATATCCGCACTACAGATCAGTGTTGAACATTGAAAACATTTCCTTCCCAACATCTTTGCGGGAAATTAGAAGATTTGAGTCGGATAATGATGTGTCGATCAATGTTTTCACCACGGAGTGTGATGCTGAGGATGCTGGTAAAATAGTACCACTACAGCTGACCACGTTGAAACGTGCGAGACATGTTAATCTACTGCTTCTAACTGATTCTGAGGGAATCGGACACTTTACATGCATCAAGAACCTGTCACGTCTCGTTGGAATGCAGCTCAGCAAACATCGGTCTTCAAAGTTTATATGTGATAGGTAAGGATGGAAAAGAAGAAGAGAAAAAAAATTTTTTTTCAGTGTCTAATTAGTAATTATATTGCAGATGCCTCCACTATTTCCACACTCGGGAGAAATTGGATCATCACATTGTAGACTGTGAACGTGTGAAACCAGTGAGAGCGGTTCTCCCCACTGCAGACAATCGATGGATTAGTTTTAAAAACATTAAGAACAGTGAACGCGTACCGTTTATAGTGTATGCTGATTTTGAGTGTCTTTTGAGAAAGGTGAACAATTCGGATCCCTCACAGAACACAAACACTTATCAGCATCACATACCATTTAGTGTAGGTTATTATTTTAAGTGTAATAGAGATGAGACTCTTACTAGATATAGTTCATACCGCGGTTTAGATTGTTCAAATTGGTTTGCTCGTGAATTGTTGGAAATTGCACGATTTGCACGAGACAAACTGAACAGTGAGCAACCTATGCAACCGCTCAATTTGTTAGATTTAAGACGACACGCGCAAGATTCACAGTGTCATATCTGTAAAAAGCCGTTTCTTCCAGGCGATATAGTAGTTCGCGATCATGATCATATTAATGGTAGATATAGGGGACCTGCCCACAATAGTTGCAATTTAAACTTTAAAGATTCGCATGTTATTCCAGTAATTTTTCACAATTTATCAGGCTACGATGCACATTTTGTAATTGAAGAGATCGCGAACGCTTTCGGGGGACAGATCGAACTACTCCCCCTGAATAAGGAAAAATACATTTCATTTACAAAATATGTTCAAGAATACAATATTAAATTGCGTTTTATAGATTCATTTAAATTTTTAGCCTCTAGTCTGGACAAGCTTAGTTCATATTTAGAAAAATCACAATTATTAAATCTAAAATCACAGTTTCCAAATTTACACGATAATCATTTTAATTTACTTACGAAGAAAGGTATTTTTCCTTACGACTATGTGGACGATCTGTCCAAATTGGAAGAGATGGCTTTACCTACACGTGAATCATTTTACAATAGATTAACCGATAGCAATATAATGGATGATGCATATAATCATGCCGTAGATGTGTGGACCAGATTCCAGGTGAGAACGCTTGGAGAGTACAGTGACCTTTATTTAAAGACTAACGTACTATTATTGGCTGATGTTTTCGAGAATTTTCGCGATAGCTGCATTGAAAATTATACACTAGATCCTGCACATTATTATACGCTCCCAGGCTTCACCTGGGATGCAATGTTAAAATTTACTAATGTTAAACTAGAATTATTTACCGACATTGATATGCTTTTATTCATTGAACGTGGAATACGCGGTGGTTTGAGTCAGTGCTCCCATCTGTGACGCTGTTGCCCCGTCAGAATGGGTCAGCGCCACTACGGCCCCGTGATCCTCTTCCCCCCCCCCGTCTTGAGGGGCGATACGAGGATCTAACGAGAGGTACTGACCGTGCCATCTATGTGATACATGGTAAATGTCCCAAACGGAAGAATACGATTCCGGGTCAGTAATTGGCTGGGTCCCGCCGAGCTTGCTAATTTTCGTCTATTGGCGGAATTGGGAAAGTGGGCGGGCCGGAAACGCCGGATCCTCGATCCGGCGGGGACGATCGGAGATTGATCGTTAGACGGTGGAACCCTGAACACGTGTGTCGAGAGGCAACCGGCATAATTGTACCCGTTTGAGTGACCGAGTGTACGACCAGGCAAGACTGTGTGTTTCTCCCTTGTGCTATCGAGGCCCTGAGGAGATATCCCGGGGGAGGATATACTTGAATACCGCCACTCCTGAGGTCAAGGACAAGATTCGATCGACGCCGGACCCCCGCTCGCACGAGGAACCACATCCCCGGATAAGCCTAGGACGAATCGCGACGGACGGAGTCGTTATTTGCGAGGGTGGTAAGCTCCCTTCCGGTTATCATGTACAATTAGTTTGACCTCCACGGCGACGCGGACAACATGGGACGCGGACAGTCGTATCGGGGCTCGTGGGTTTGGGCCAGCGACCCGGGGCAGTGTCGAATTGGGAGACCACCCGCGGGAAAGCGAATCGCGAGGCAAAGAACCGTGGCGCTCTGGCGACGGGTCAAATACGTCCTGGGCGCAGTGGAGGTCCGACCTAATTCGGGAAGCCCAGTGACTTGTAGCCCGGTAGAGACAGCGGGGAACGAACGTACGGGAGGCAGTGAATTTTGCCGACGGGCCGCCGAAGCGGAGATTGTCGGCCACCGGGCCGTCCTAATAAAACTCTACACTAACTTCAAATCGACCTACGAATTACTACCCCGCCCCTCCCGTTCCGAAAGGGCTGGCTAATCGGGCGAGGCCGCGGAAGAACGCCGCGGAGGGCCCTAAATAAATTTTGCCCTTTCCCGGGGCTGGCGCCCAGGGGCTCTCCGACGGCGGGTGAGACGAAGGGCGGCGGAGGTAAGAGGGCGGCAAATTTGCCGCGTCACACATCGATATGCTAAAGCCAATAATAAGTACATGTCAGATTTTAATCCGGAGGAAGCATCGCGTTACCTGATGTACTTTGATGTGAATAACTTGTATGGTTGGGCAATGAGTCAACCATTGCCGACACACGACTTCCAATGGATGGAGGACGCTGTATATTTTAACGTCTTTAGCGTTCCCATGGATTCCCCAATCGGATACATCCTTGAGGTGGATCTCGAGTACCCACGCGAGCTTCACGACAAGCACAGTGATTTACCATTCTGTCCGGTTCGTGAAAAACCGTCGGGTTCATCGAGTCAGGTGAAGCTGCTTGCAACCGTAAGCGATAAGGAGCGTTATGTGATACACTACCGTGCGCTACAGCAATGTCTGCGACATGGTCTTGTACTCAAGCGTATCCATCGTGGTTTACGATTTCAGCAGTCCACCTGGCTCAACTCTTACATCCAGCTTAATACGCGATTACGTACAACCGCGAAGAATGATTTTGAGAAAAATCTGTTTAAGCTGATGAACAATGCGGTTTTCGGGAAAACGATGGAGAATGTGCGAAATCGCGTTGACGTGAAGCTCGTGACCAAGTGGGAGGGAAGATATGGGGCTGAAGCGTTAATCTCCAAGCCAAATTTTCACAGTCGCGCGATATTCAATGAGAATCTGGCCGCTATTGAACTTTCCAAATTATCAGTTAAATTTGATAAACCAATTTACGTAGGCATGTCCATATTAGATATTTCAAAAACTTGCTTGTATGAATTTCATTATGATTATATGCATCACACATTCGGGTCTAGTTGTAAGGTTCTTTATACTGATACGGATAGTTTGATTTATGACATTATCTGTGAGGACGTTTATCAAATCATGAGGCGGGATATTCACAAATTTGATACAAGTGACTATCCACCTGACAACATCTACAATATCCCGCTCTTAAATAAGAAAATCCCCGGTCTCATGAAAGATGAGAACAACGGGAAAATTATGAGTGAATTTGTGGGACTAAGATCGAAAATGTATTCTCTGAAGGTAAATGGGTCTGCTGAAATTGTAAAAAAGGCTAAAGGAGTGAAAAATTATGTGATTGCAAAGGAGATAACTTTCGAAGATTATGTTGAATGTTTACAGAATTCAACGGAGAAAATTAGAGTTCAGAATAATATAAGATCCAAATTGCACAAAGTCTATTCCGTTTCACAGAGAAAAATTGCTCTTAGTCCGCATGACGACAAACGTTACCTCCTCACAGATGATGATGATGATTCATACTCGACTCTTCCGTGGGGGCACTATAAAATAAGTTTAGTATAGTTTATTAGTATTTACTATAGATTTAAGTAGTTGCAATGTAAGCGTTTTCGAATGTATAAAGGTGGCTGGTGCACGGAGCCTTAATTTAGTCAGAGGTCAATAGTTGTCATGGAGTGCACCAAAGTGATTTTTATCGATGTGCAGGGATTTACTCTGGACAATAAGAGATTCATCGTGAAAGAGTTTGCCGCCCTCTACGGAAAGAGACTACAACATTTAGTCTTCAGGGAGCCCTTTTCCTACAATTGGCTGACCAATGAGGAAATAAAACGGGCAACTTGGCTGCGCAACAATCATCATGGATTTTGCTGGACTGATGGTTATACACCATACAAACAGTGCAGTCAGCTGATGAATGATATAATCCGAATGATTCTCCAGGATGAGGATGATGTGAAGACCATCACCGTATACGTAAAGGGACTGGAGAAGATTACATGGCTCAGAGATTTTTACCCGACGTTGAACATTAGAGAATTTGACGATCAAATGTTTAAATTTCGTCTGAAGGACTATGTGAATAATGATAAATTTCACCACTGTGCATGGCATTGTGCGAGGAAAGTATGTGTTTGTGACAATGATAGGAATAAAAGGAGGTGGACGTAATTAGGAAGTCGAATGGTCGCTGAAATAAAAGACTTGATTTGGGTGGGAAAACAAACATAACAAACAATTTATTTAAGGGGAGAAGTTAACGGCATAAAAAAAACCTCCGCCGCTGCGGAGGAAAAAAAGCCACAAAATTAATTCGTAATATCTTATATAAGGAGGGTACGGACTTGATTGGAATCTAGAGACTATAGGTCACACCCGATGAGTTTAAAACGTTAAATTAATTATACGGCACAGTTTCCATCATACATACACACACTACAATTACACATTCACATCGAGAGCTCTCGTTCGCAAATCGCAATGATTGAAGAATAGGGATGAAGCTAGGGGAATCTCGAGCCGGCTCATATGGTGATTTTCACCTTGATACCTCATTCCGAGATCCAGAGGAAGATGTGCCCTACGCAACCGGTGTAACGATGTAAAAATCGTTACATTATCTCCGATCGATTCTTGGTCCCAAGCGGGGGACCGAGAACAGGTTGAGCACCCTCGGCGCCGAGACGTTGAGCTGATTGTCTGGATCAACTGGCGGCCTCGGTGAGTAGGAGTGAGATAGCGCATGTCGAGCCGTGCGCTATCCGACGGCCGAGTGTAGCAGAGGCTGTCTCTGTCTCGCTCATTAGCGCGGCGTTCGATACAGGGCTGAACCGATTTCCTCAGCCACAACAACATTTGAAATGATATTTTTTGTGGGTGAGGGAGGACTTGAACTGTCAATCCGACAGTTCAACGACTTTCCCTCACTTCAATGTCAGACTGCGAATAGTTGACATCGGCGAATACCGGATCTCGAGTTTTAGAGCGTTTTAAAATTGTATTTATTGTGTGGAATTGCGTGCGTGGGTACGTGGTGCGTGGTGCGTGCTGCGAACACTCAGCGCTTTCTGGAGGACATCAGCGACTCCGTAGCGGAAAAGGAGGACAGGAGGGATCCATTCGTAGGAGGCTGCAGGGCGAGAAGGAAGGCCGGAGGATCCTCCTGAAGGACTAGCGTGTCGAGTGAGTGGACTGCACCTTGCGTATCCGACCCTTTTGCGTAGCGTATTTGTAAAGATCCGCGTATTTTACCCGCGTAGGTTAGCCACCTTGCTGCGCCGGAACGTCATTAGGGACTGTTCCAGGGCGCACCGGTATATCGGGGTATCCGGCCTTCGGGTTGGACAGTCTCCTCCTGAAGGACCGGGTGATCTCTGTCAGCGGACAGAGAATTCCCGTTTCCTTGCGGATTCGCGAGTGTACCGGCTAGCAAGAACGCGTGCGACGAGCGAGCGGGCGCTCCCGATTCGAGTAGGGAAAGTTGTACATAGTCTGTAGATTTGCGAGCGGAATCGGCCGCACTAGTATAATAAATTATTATATATAATAGTTCTTGCGTATTAGTTATTTCCAGGTCATCCGCGTTCCCTAAAGAATCCCACCCGGCGGTCTCATACCTCTCCGAGTCGGTCGGAGAAATTATTTTATACCGCGACCTGTTTTCCTGGGTTTCACCCAGCCGCGGGAAAAACTCTAATTCGCGTGTTATAAATTGGCGCCCAACGTGGGGCCGTTGGGTGTTTAGGGAACGTGACCTTGGCGGCGGTTATTTCGGCAGCGGCCGAACGGGCGTTAACGTGCGGAAATTTGATCGGCGTCGGTACGCCGGTAATTGTAGAGCGCTTGGTAGTTATTCCTGCGCACCGCTAGATGGCGTCGAGCGCAGTTGAGACCCAGCGACGCGCGAGCTCTCGGATCGCGTGGCAGCAGGAGAGGAAGCGACTCGAGACCGAGCTGGCCGAGCTCGATCATACCGCACTGATGGAGCGCGCTATATCCGTCGGAATAAAGGGTGACGTCGTGGATACGGCCCTGATATTGCGTAAACGCCTCGAGCGTTATTATTTAATCTCCACGTTCGGGCCGGATGGAGCGAAATGGGTTCGCGAGATCGGCGGCGCACCCCCGGGGAATCCAGTAAGGGAAGGCGCGGGAGAATATCTGGCGACCGACCTGCTGGACGAAGATTTCTCCGAGGGGGAGGGGGAGGACGATGGGGAGGCGTTCGACGAGGGCGGAGAGGGGGCTCGAGCCGTGAGTCCCCCGCGGGTGCGGGTGGTCAATTCCACCATGAAGCCTGGCAGCATCGGCGGGAAAGAGCTGCTGGAGGCACCGGCGGTTCGGGAGGGGCAGCGGGGGCCCTCTCCCATATTACGAACGGCGCAGTCATACGGACAGTGGCAGGATCCTATCGCCATGTCCGAGATGCTGCATACGCTGACACCGGTCGCGTTGGAAGCCGCTACGCGAAGAACTTCCACCCATCGGGAGGTGGGAAGACCCAGGGTGAGGGTCGCGAGCGGGGCAGAGCTGCTCATCAGCGGTCAAGCCCAACGGGGGGGGGGGGCGAAGATTGGAGGGCGAAACGCGAGCTCAGGCGGTAACCTTCCGGGACGTCATCGTCGAGACCCCGAACGGACGGGAAATGCGAGCGGGACCACCGGAGTCCATGCCGCGTGTCGACTGCCACTGCCCGGAAATGGAGATGCCCGAGTTGGGCAGGGTGGGGCGGCCGCCCGGGGGGGGGGGGGAGCGACGCCGGGGGGACTAACGGAGTCCCTCCTGAACATTATACTGGCGGGACCGTCTGAGCAGGCCCGCGAGCGCGAACAAATTCGCGAATTAGTGGCCGGGTTCGATCGGCGATTGACGATTGCGGAGGACGCCTTCCGACGAATCGCCGAGCAGCTCACCCTGATAGTGCAGAAGGTCAGCGAGATCGACCAGCGAACCCGCTACAGCACTGGACCTTCGGAGGCAGCGGAGCCTCAAACAGGGGAAGGCCCAGCGGGGTCCCGACGACCTGTCGTCCGAGAGGAGGAGGAGGATTGGCGGGCCGTTAAGGACCCAATCCCCAATCTGCTGAAGACGTACCGGGTACGGTTCAGCAAGGGAACTCCGGACGACGCAGATGAATTCTGCCGGGCTGTGGAGGGGTGCATGAGGGGCACCCGACTGCCCTTCCGCGCACTGCACGGGTCGATGGAGCTAGTCCTGACCAGCGAAGCTTTAGAATGGTTCAGGATAGAGGGATTCCAGTGGAAGGACTGGGCACCGTTCAAACAAGCGTTTCTTCACCAATTCGGGGGTGAAGAGAGTGAACAGTCCCGCTGGCGAGAGGCGCAGAGGGTCTTCCAGGAGGAGGGAGAGAACGTGAGGAGCTACTTGATGCGATTGCGCACCAAGTTGCTTAAGATCTCTCCCGTCCCAGAGCTGAAAAGCCAGCTGGAATTGGCCTATGCGAATCTCCTACCGCGGTTTCGCGAAAGTATTAGGCGGAGTGAGGTCCACTCGTTCGAGGACCTCGTAAAAGGGGGGCGCGACGTGGAGAAGCGCCTTGAAATCGAGAAAGAGCTTAGCTCTTCCACGACTGGAACGGCAGCCGTACCAAAAAAGCCTGGAAAAGAGGGCAAATCGGCGGTAGCGGCATTAGGGTCGGAATCGGAACCGACCGGGGCGGGCGGTGCGCCGTGGCAAGGGGGTAACCTCTCGCCCGTTGCGAACCGCAAGAAAGGGCCCAATGCCCAGGGGGGAAAGAAAGTGGGGAATAGCGGCGCACGAGGTGCGCTTCATCCTCCCGGATCGCCGCGATCGGGTTCGAGCGGCTCGGATAGCGAGAGTCCGCGCCCGGCACGGGGGAAAAAGACCGCGCCACGACGGAACAAGCAGGCGCCGCGCAGCGCCAATAATCCTGGCAACCTTCAAGGGATCGTTGACCAGTTGACGGATGCGGTGGCGGCTGTAAACGGGTTTGGACGGCGTGGTTTCGGGAATAACGGCGGAAACCAACAGCGTTCGGCGTCGTCGGCGGCACCGGGCGGGCCGGTGCGCCAGCCGAACCAACAGCGAGGCGAGTCCTCAAAAATATCGGGGAAGGACTGCGCCCAGTGTTCACGTTGCGGGGGGCGCGGGCACTACGCGCGGGAGTGCGCCTCGCGCCGCCACATCAGCGAGTTACCGGAAGAGTACCAGCTTCCGGGCTGTCAGAGTCGGCCGGCGATCGGAGAGGCCACGTATAACCCGTGGACCCATCCGGCCCCGGCCGCACAACAATTAGAAGGGGGCCGACAGGGAGCAGCGCCGAGGAACAATCTTCAAGGGAGTTCCTATTGGCCGAATCCCCCTGCCCCCACCCGTTCAGCCACCCCAATGGTCGGCGAACAAGGGGTAATGCCACCGGCCTTGGGAAACGGGCAGTAGGGGCTGCGAGCGACGGCAGCTCGATGGCAGCCCCTATCAGGGAACGGGAGGTAGAGGAGCCGGTGTCCTCGGCAGCGGAATTCCACGACGTCGAGTGGGAGGCGCCAGAGGACCCGCCAGATTACTCGGACAGCGGGTCCGAGTATAGTTTAGATGAGGGGTACGACTTCTCCGATACCGGATCGGAGGAGGAGTACATAGGCGGTTGCGCCCGGGGTGACCGACGAGACGGTGCTCCCTGTGGCATGCTAGGACTGTTGAGTCCAGTAGAAGAGTTAGGGGGTACCATCGACCGGGTGGGCGCGATCCGTGAGGGGGCGGGAGCGCTCAGCGACCGAGAGGGTGGCGCTGAAGGGAGTGCCACCACGATTTGTGTCGCGCGTAAAAGCGCTGAACAATCGGAGGTCGAACGGTCGGCGACGGGTGAGGAAGACCGATTCTTCCTCAACCTGGATCTTATGGGCACCAGGTTGCGAGCGTTGCTGGACATTGGGGCCAGGCGCTCTTACCTGGGCCCTAAGGCGTTTGCGGGGGTCGAAGCGGAGATGGTACCCGTTAGGAATCAGTGGATGCAGACGGCTGAGGGACGTCTGACTCCGGTGTTAGGCGTGGTCACCCTCACGCTGGAACTGCACGGAATAGCGCGTCGGGTGAGGTTTCGCGTGGTGCGCGTACTGGATTATGAGTGCATCCTCGGAATGGACTTTTTGAGAACCTTCGGGGTGCAGCTCGACACGTGGTCGGGGCATTGGCGAACGAGAAAACGGCAATGTCTCGAAGCCACGGATTCAGTCGCGGCGATCACCGGCGCAGAGACCTATTTCGTATGCTACGCGATTGCTGAGATGTCGGAGACTCAGCAAATCGCGTTACAACGTTTTCTGGAGGGACGGCTGAAGGAGCGAACGGGGCCGTTGGCGATGACGACCTTGGTCGAGCATCACATTGATGTCCAAGGGCATCCGCCCATTCGGCAAGGGATGCGACGCTATTCTCCCGCGATCCTCGATATCGCGAAGAAGGAGGTCGATCGATTATTATCGGAGGGAATAATCGAGCCGTCGACTAGCGCGTGGACCAGCTGTCCCCTATTCCCGCCGAAAGCAAACGGGACGAGGCGGACCTGCATCGACTACCGAATGGTCAATGAGGTCACAAAGAAGGACGCGTATCCGTTGCCGCACATCGATAGCATCCTCGATAAATTGCGACACGCGAGCTACATCTCCACGCTAGATCTGAGCCAGGCGTATCATCAGATACCCATGGCGGAAGACAGCAAGGAGGTTACGGCGTTCATCGTTCCAGGTAAGGGCTTGTATCAGTATCGGCGCATGCCGTACGGACTGACCAATGCCCCCGCGACGTTCCAACGATTAATGGACAAGCTGATACCGCCGGAGTTTGATCCATACGCGTTCGTTTACCTGGACGATATCATAATCGTGACGGAAACGTTCGAGGAACACCTAGAATGGCTAGGAAGGATCCTCGACACTCTTCAGGCCGCGGGATTGGAGATCAACCGCGAGAAGAGCAAGTTTTGCCGTCCCGAGGTGAAATTCTTGGGATACCTGGTGAATCAGCACGGGCTGGCACCAGACCCCGAGAAGGTAGCCCCGGTGTTAAAGTATCCGCCCCCCACAGACCTGAAAACTCTTAGGAGTTTCCTGGGAATGGTGGGCTGGTACTCGCGATTTCTGCCGGAGTTCGCACGGGAAAAGATCCCGCTCGTCAAACTTATGCGGAAGGACGAGCGGTGGCAGTGGAGCGACGAGCAGCAGAAGGCTTTCGACAAGCTGAAAACTGCGCTCTGCTCCGCGCCGGTGCTGGCGCGTCCGGATTTTACGCGCCAGTTTCACGTGCAAACAGATGCGAGCAACTACGCGATCGGGGCAGTGCTCTCGCAGGAGATTGACGGGGAGGAACATCCGATTTGTTATATAAATCGAGTTCTGAACCGTCATGAACGGAACTACTCCACCACCGAAAAGGAATGCCTCGCGGTGATTTGGGCCATAAAAAAGCTCAGGCCCTACATAGAGGGTTATGAGTTTATGGTCATCACGGATCACAGCAGTCTTCAATGGCTGCGTAATCTCAAAGACCCGTCGAGTCGGTTGAGTCGATGGGCCCTGGAGTTGCAACAGTACAACTTCACTGTTGTACATCGAAAAGGAGCGATGCATCAGGTCCCAGATGCACTGTCTCGCGCAATTCCAGGTGGTGACCTCACCGAGGGGGTGTGTGGAGTGGACGAGAGCGCGCCGAAGTCGGGAATTAAAATCAGCGCGACGGAATTCGCGAAGGACGAGTGGTACGCGAAGAGGATCGAGCGAATCGGTCGCGCCCCGCACGCGTACCCGGACTGGGAGGTCAGAAATGGCCTCATCTATTGTCATCGTCCCGAAGCAGAATACGAGGTATTAGATCCAACGGCCGAGCGTTGGAAATTGGTAATTCCAAGAGGGGGGAGGAAAGTAGCGATCGGAGAAGCGCACGTACCGGCCTCCTGCGGACACGCGGGTATTCAGAAAACATACCACCGGGTATGCCGCGAATATTATTGGCCGGGGATTTACCAGGACGTTGCCAGCTTCGTCCGATCTTGTAGGAAGTGTCAGCAACACAAGGTCTCTCAGAGCGCACCATCCGGCTTAATGGGAAGCCGGATAGTCGAGCGACCGTGGACCGTGGTGGCCGCGGACATGATGGGTCCGTTTCCACCAAGCAGGGCGCAATCGCGCTATATTGTAGTTTTCGTCGACAATTTTACGAAAATGGTCGAGCTACAAGCGCTGAAAAAGGCGACTGCTAAAAAGATGTTGCAAGCGTTCCAGGAACTGGTGATTTACCGTTGGGGGTCACCAGAAATTTTCCTGAGCGACAATGGCACAGAATTCGCCAACAAGGAAGTGACGAACTTCCTTAGTGAGTTGCATATACGGCAGGTGACCATCCCGCCGTATCATGCACAGGCGAATCCGGTCGAAAGGGTTAATCGCGTAGTAAAGACGATGATCTCCATGTACGTGGGAGGAGATCATCGCAATTGGGATATCCATTTGCCCGAATTCAGGTTCGCGATTAATACCGCGAGGCAGGCTTCGACGGGCGTGTCGCCGGCATTTTTGAATTACGGAAGGGAACCGGCGATCGCGGCGGAAATGCGGAAGAAAATCGAAGGGCCGAAGGGGATCGAGAGGCAGAACCCCGCAAATTGGATATCCCGCATGAAGCGCATGCCGCTTCTTTACGACATCGTCCAAGACGCGGTGGAGGTGGCGAGCGCCAGACAGGCTCGCTACTACAATAAAGGGCGTCGCGATGTCGTATTTCGAGTAGGAGACTTAGTTTGGCGACGAAATCACGTGTTGTCGTCGGCCGCCAACTATTTCGCCGCGAAATTAGCGCCGGTGTACGACGGACCGTACCCGATAGCGAAGCGCTTATCGTCGGTCGTCTATGAGTTGGGGGAGACTCATGGACGCACCAATCCGAAAGTCCACGTTTCGGACTTGAAACCCTTCATCGCATCTCTGGAGGAGATCGATGATACGGAGACCCACCCTGACGGAAATCCGGAAAAAATCGATGCGGTGCGTGCGGATCCCGGAACCGGAGCGAAGGGGAAGGATGGGGAGGCTGCGCGACCGGCGTCGCCAACCTCTTCAACGTGGGCAACGCGTTTACGCCCACGCAAGCCATAGGGTCTCCAAGCGTGCGAACAAAAAGGGGTATGCGATAGTGTAGGAAGTAAGGGAATCTTTTTTTTATTATTTTTTATTAGAATGGATCACCAAGGGCGCCATCGGCAGGGAGTGGTCCCAGAGGGCAATGGCCTCTGGGTCTACATCCCTCTGGGCGAGCAAGGGAGAGTCCCAG
>JBBEEM010000098.1:0-31716 GCA_037305995.1 Sclerodermus sp. 'alternatusi'
ATGCGAAAAGAAAAGGTAACAAAACTATAATTATTGATTAGGTTCAGGACCCAAGACGATTCTGAACCTGTGGGACCTATCAATTGAAACAATCGATCTGATAACTGGCTTATTCTGTTCCAGTTTCAGTCTCTTGACAGTTCCCTGTACGTCCCACTCTGCCTCTGCACGACGCTTAATTTGAACGGGTTCGCTCAATTCCGTCTTCAGCCGTTTGACAACGGGGTTGTAGTTGACCTCTCGGAGGAATATGACCTCAGGTGACGGAGGAGGGGCCGGCATGGAACCTAGAGCTGACTCATCGAACACCCCGTGTCGAGTATACCCTTGCTCGAGGTGAGATAAGGCCACCCTGCGCCCACTCCTTCGCTGTTTCGGTTGACAGCCGAATTTGGCGACTGCAGCCAATTCCCTGCGCTTGACCTCTTCAGGGACTTTACACGCCGCCAAAATTCCGGTCAAGGTCGTTTGACCTTCGAGGGCCTTTTCAACGGCCTTCCTAGAGAACTCGCGGAACTTCGCGCCTCCACGATGTTTTGCGTGAGGAAGGACGTGTCTTTTCAGCACTTCGTACAGTCTTTTAGCATGATTGTCTAATGACCCGCTGGGAACCCCAGCGCCTAACAATGCTTGACTGATGGAAGGTATCATCATTAAAGAACAGAATGGAATAATCAAATTTGGTATCGTTACAGGATAGACTATGGATCGGAGCAAGAGATGCTAACGGAGACCACGAATCAGTCCAAATGACAGATGTATCGGCTGTTCCGTCGAAGTTAACCCCACTCGGTGCTGCGCGCATGCCCAGACGGGATCGTTCCCCACCCATCGCCTTGACGCGTGGGAGAAAGACCGCAGGAGTGGTAGAGTGAGAGAGAGACCAACCTCAATCACGCCCGTAATCCTCAACACATGAGCGAACGATCGTGTGTGTGTGTGGGTGTGTGCGTGTGAGTGTGTGTGAGTGTGTGTGCGCGTGTGCACGCAGATACTCTGGAAGAGTGTTAGGGTGAACCAAAGCAAGGCCACGACCTATGCCAGTCAAGCTCGGGAGGGTACCGGTCAATCGGACCTGCCCTGTACCAGCCGTGCTGAGGAGGCCGGAGGTCAACTCGCCCTCCTCTATACCAGTAAAGCTGGGGAGGGCAGCGGTCAATTCGATCTGCCCTGTGCCAGTCAAGCTGGGGAGAGTAGCGGTCCCTAAAGAAACCTAACCCGTTAAGGGAGGAGCTGGTGAAGCTCTACACTCCCCGGGTCATCTCCGCTGCAAAGCGGAGGGCCCTAACCCTCTAACCCTTGTGCACCTCGTGCTGCAGAGGGCGGTCCACGATCTATCCCACCCTGTACCAGTTGTACTGGGGAGGGTGGAGGTTAGTTTGACCCTCCCGGACCCAATCCACGTGGAGTGGTTGTCGCGCTCCCTAACCTCTACCGGCGAGATGAGGGATACCTTCCTCTCCTATACTAGACCTAACCCCTTTGTGGGAGGAGCTTGGGTAAGCTCTAACCCCCAGGGTCATCCCCGCTGCGGAGCGGAGGGCCCTAACCACTACTCACCCCTAACCCTCGCGGTGGAGTCCCTAAACTCTCAACCCCTTTGTGGAGGGAGCTGGTCAAGCTCGAACCCCCAGGGTTCTACCCCGCTGCAGAGCGAAGGTCCCTAAGCTACCCCTAGTAGGCACCCGTATGCCTACCGAACGTTCCCTCGTTCCCCCTTTCTACCTTGGCCCGGAGGTTCAAGGTAGGCCGGCGTGCTGCTGAGCACACTAGCACCAAAAATGTGTACCAGTAGTCTGGTAGGTCCGTCTCGGCTGAGAAGCCAGAGCAGACTGAGCCCAGAGCTACCGCATCCCACTATGGATATAGCATAGCCCAGTAATTAGTAGGCGCGAGAACGGCCAAGGCGCCGTCTAACCATCTAGCGGCGGCTCTGTGAACTACGGTTTCCGGGCCGGCTGCCTCAGTCTTGCACAGACCGCCGGAGCCGACGGATCGTCGGCTCTCGCTCAGGCGCTATCACTGCAGCCTGGCGATTTAACGCATTTTCTTGATTTTCACGCTCATTAGGTAATGTATATATTATATATTGTTATATATTATATATTTTTTTTTTTTTTTTTTTTTTTTTTTTTTTTTTTTTTTTTTTTTTTTTTTTTTTTTTCAGGTTATTGGGGATTTTACCGGCACAACGCACGCGGTACGTGACACCCTCCCCCTTGGGAAGATGTCAGCCCCATGACATCACGGATCACTTTGTTCACTGTCACTAGTGTCTATAGGTATAGTAGTTTTTCGCACCTTATTCGCGTGAATCACTTTATTCTCGCCATGGATACTGACTATCAAATTTCCACGATCCAGACACTTAATAACGCGGTGCGGTCCAGTGTACCTCGGGGAGAATTTTGTCTTTGGTTCGCGCATCACGAACACATGATCTCCATCCTTGAGCTCCACGTGGTTCACTGTCCTATCGTAATATTTCTTAGTCCTTTCCTTAGACTTGTCCAGATTCTCACTAGCCGTCTTTTGTATCTTCTGTAGACGTTTCTTCAGGTTCGAGAAATGACCTTCATACGTCTCTTGAGATACATCCGGTTCGGGCAAGTCAGGAACAGGCAGTCTAGGTAAATTACCAAAAACGAGTTCATGCGGGGTGAATCGCGTCCCCTCATGAACAGAGGTATTGTACGAGAACACCGCTAATTCGACGAATTCGTCCCACTCTCTCACGTCCTTCATATACATTCGCAGATACTCCTTCAAGACATGATGGGAACGCTCAATCGAGCCGTTCGCCTGCGGGTGGAACGCGGTCGTGGTATAGTGACGAATCTGGAACTCTTTCGCTACTCGTTTCATAAGTCCGCTTATAAATGCGGCTCCTTGGTCAGTTAGTATTGCCCTTGGGGACCCGAATCTGCAGATAAAATGCTTGACAAATGCATCCGCTATTGTTGCGGAATCCGCTTTTTGAATCGGTATGGCCAAGGAATACTTCGTCAATAAGTCTTGCAAGGTTAAAATATATACATTTCCATTCTTCGTTTCAGGTAACGGTCCAACAATGTCAAGGGCGACCTTGTCGAAAGGCGCGCCCGGGGTGTCCGTCAAGACCATCGGTAATTTGGTCTTCCTTCTAACGTCCTTTTTGGTTTGGCAGGTAAGGCAATGTTTTATATAATCTTGTACCTGATTGCGGAGGTTAGGCCAATAATAATATTGCCGAATACGCGAAAACGTCTTCTTAACTCCTTTATGTCCCCCGAAAGCCGACTCGTGAAATTCTTGGATGATCTCTTTCCTTTTTTCAAGTTCCGGAGTGGTAGTCAAACTTTGACAGCAGTGCATAGTTATGCACATATCGCCCAAATACACTTTGACCAACTTTTCAATCGTCTCCCACTCGATATGATCTAGGTTAGACCTTTCTATGCTAAAAGATTTTATTTCATTCGAAATCAGGATCGTCTTCAGGTTGCTAACAGCCTCAGTTAAATACCCTTCTTCGATAATAGATCGCGAGGTTTGTTTAATAACTAATGCGACAAAGGAGCATTTTCGCTTCGTATGAATAACCGCCTTTCCTAAGGATAGTTCGTTCAAGGTGACCCATTTATCAGATTCTTTCAAGAGACGGGCACCCTTATCGACAGGTTCGCCGTTTACTGATACGAAATACACCAAACAGTCCGATCTCGTGGGCAAAGAATCCCTAACTTCAATTATCGTCACACCAGTAACGAATTCCGAATTGTCTGGATCCCTTTCGTGGGTATCATATGGGTAACTAATGGGATCGAAAATCTCGGAACACTCGTCGTCGGACGAAACGTCAGAGTGATAGGGTTCTTCGGTCAAGACACGCGATCGGTCATTGCAAGGCATTTCGGTGTTTGGTTCGTCAACTTCCTGGTTCGCGAACGAAGGACCAGGTCGTTCTTCAGACTCGTGCGGTGCAATCGTTTCCTCGATCTGCTCCGGTTCTAGTTCACACTTAGTTTTCTTCTTTGTTGGCTTGAAGGTGAAAATCTCTTCATCCGTACTGTCACTGTCACTTCTCGGCCTGACGGGTAAGCATTTTACCAGTTCGACCGGATTTCGCGAAAGCGCGTCGGCGTTGCTATTTGACTTTCCTGGTTTGTACCCGATTTCGTATTCGTAATCCATCAGCTTCAATTTCCATCTCATCAATCTAGAGCTTGGGTCCTGAGTTTTATGTAACCAGACTAACGGCTGGTGATCCGTAAAGATTAAAAATTTTCGACCGTACAGGTACTGTCTAAAATGTTTCGTGAAGTATACTATAGCTAATAGCTCCTTCTCGATGGTACTATAGTTTAACTCGGCCTTGCTCAAGGTGTGTGATCCATAGGCCACCGGTAAATCCTGACCAACTTCTCCCTGGCTCAGAATTCCACCGATAGCTTCGCCCGAAGCATCAGTTGTCAAATTGAAAATTCGAGCGAAATCGGGAAATTGCAGGATGGGTTCGCAACAGAGTTTCTCCTTCAAAAATTCAAAACCCATATCCTGGGCTTCGCCCCAAACGAATTTAACGTCCTTTTTCAAGAGGTTCGTCAGAGGTTTGGCGATTAGCGCGAAGTTCGCAATAAACTTCCGGTAATAGCCCACCAATCCCAAAAATTGCCTGATATTCCTAACATTCTTTGGCTTAGGGAAGTAACGAACAGCCTTTATCTTTTCTGGGTCCGGTTTCACTCCGTTTACTGAGATTTCGTGACCAAGATATACGACGCATTCACGGTAAAATTTGCATTTCTCGGGTTGCAATTTCAATTTTGCTCCCCGAAGCCGTTCCGCAAGCTTGGCAAACTTCGACTCCATTTCGGGAATGCTACCAGCATATAACACAATGTCATCCATGTAGACGAAGAGTTCAACACCCTGTAGGCCTAAAAGGACCTTATTCATTAACCTTTGGAAGGTCGCGGGTGCATTTTTGAGCCCGAATGGCATACGTCGAAACTGGTAATGACCATAAGTGGTAGAGAATGCGGTTTTGTGACGGTCAGCCGGTTCCATCTCTATCTGGTGGAAACCGGAAACCAAGTCCAATACACAAAAATACTTGGAACCTCCCAATTGATCTAGGATATCATTTATATTCGGTATTGGGTAGGAGTCACTTATTGTCTTATCATTTAATTTCCCGAAGTCTACAACCAATCGGAACTTTTTATTTCCCAGACTGTCGGGTTTTTTCGGTACAAGCCATAACGGTGAGTTGTAGGAGGATTCAGATTCTTCGATTACGCCTTTATTTAATAGGTCATCAACCTGCCGATTAATTTCGGCCTTTTGCTCAATCGAATAAGCGTACTGTTTCACGTTTATGGGAAGATCGTCCACCGTGGGAATTCTATGCCTTAGGACATGGGTACAAGTGAGATCATCTTCTTCCAAAAAGAAGATACCGTCGTATTTCTCGAGGAGGCTAACGACACTATTCCTCTCGTCCTGGCCTAGGCTATTAGTGTCAAATTTTTCCCACACTTGCCTTACCATATCGGACCGAGGGCTAACAGGATGCATCCGATGAACGTTCACATGACCCTTAGCAACCTTACGAATTGCCTGAACCAAACCATCAATAATAATTAACACCAAACTGCATGTTAATTCGACTCGAAGCATAATCTCGTCTTGTCCTTTATCCATGGAATACTCCCTCGCGATGGGGACATTCCCAGAAAGATTCTCCTCATCGAGGTCTCTTTCCAAAATGATTTGTCCACTGGTCAATTCCCTTTCAGGTCCCGCATGATCATTCATGACTTCACCCTGGACCAATCCACCTAAGTCGGAGCGTTCCCCTTCGTTAATCCCTTCAATGGCATCACATGTTCCAGGTTTAATCTCCGGCAAAACGTCAATATTGTCCGGGGAATTCTCCCTCTCTTCTGGAATTACTACATCAACTGACCGGATTGTAACCGTATGTGTCGGAGGAAGGTCAAGAAAACTTATCGTCCTATCTGGTAATTCCAACCTTCTTCGCGCGACATCAATCTTCCCTCGTACCAATTTCAGAAACTCTAGTCCCAGTATGACATCTTCGTCACACGGGAACTCATCTGGGACGACGTGAAATTTGGGAATTTTCTTGAAAAGCTTCAAATAAACCGACCCAATAGTTCGAACGACCTGGGGCGTAATACCCACCAGATCCAGTTTCTCTCTCATATTTACGAAATCGTCGCCCATTAGGGTGGAATTTTTTATCAAGTTAACACTGCTTCCAGTATCAACCAAGGCCTTTATAGTCCGGCCTTCGTATAAAACGATACCCAACACTAAACTAGGTTCGATTGTGTAGAGGTTGATGGTTGCGATTCGCACTCTACAGATTCCGTCTTTTCCGGATGCTTTATTAATTTCATCCCCCGGGCAGCACCCGTTTTTCCCGGCGAGCCTTGCCCGTTTCCCGACTGCGTCGAATCCCGTAGTTTCCAGCAGTCATTCACCAAATGCCCAGTTTTCTTGCAGTACGTGCAAACTTTAGCCGGAGCACTAGTTGTCGCGGGATGATTTGGTTTCTTAATATTACTATTATGGTTATTATTATTATTATAATTACGAGCATCCTTGGGCGGGGTTCGATCGGGGACTTCACCCCTTCTAGATTCGTCTCGGATTCTATCCGGACTGAAAGGAGTTCTGGGTCCAGAAGATCTGGCCCTCTCTCTTTCCAACCGTTTGTCAATCAAGGTTGCTTTTTGGAAAGCGTCCTGCAACCCTTCAAAGCCCTCTAATCTCAAGAAAATCCTTATTTCTTGAGGTAGTCCCTCGTAAAAGGCTTCAAGTGCCAATGAGTCAATATCGTCAAGGCTACTCTGCGGGCAGGCGCCCCTTTCCATCCTCTCACTATCGGCGATCGCGGAACGAAGATCCTTGATCCGCCCGATATATTCGAGAATGTGCTCCTTGGGCCCCATAAATATGTTGCTCAACTCCAATTTATACACACTCGCGGTTTTGAATGGAGAGAACACAGCCCTTAGACTCCTGATCAGACCATCCATGGTCTCATGAATGTCGTCCTCAATGGCTAGATAAGCCCTGCCCTTCAATTTATTTCTGACCAAGCGAACAAGTGCCGGTTCCGCTTGTTCCGGCACCATGCTGACCGCTCTTCGACACGCCCGTGAAAATTGCAAAATGGATTGATTGTATCCATCGTATGTTGGAATTGATTCCGTGGCAGATTTTAAGAGCATTGTCGCGAATTGAGGGTCAGTTCCCGAAGGTCGCGAATCGTAGGGAGTTTGTGAATGTCCTTCTGACATTCCACTAGCTTGCGCGACCGAATGTTCGACCCGTGTCGAGCTATGTATAGGCGCCCTCGGCGTTCCCAATGGGTAGGACATTGAGGTGCGCGTAGTCCGAGGAGTCAAAATTAGATCCTCTAATCTCCTTTGGCTTTCCTTCAAGGTCGCAAGCTGTTCGAGAATAGACGTTTGGAAGTCTTTCTCCCGACAATTGCTTGAACTTTCACCTGGCTCTTCCATTTCTACTCGTCTGAGAGGTATCGTGGGGTAAAAAGGTGTTTCCTTTTAATTTTAATCAATCCCACCGCTGCCACCAAAAATTATGCGATGAAGGGATGGTCACGGGGGAGATTCTGTGGGCCCCAAATTTCGGGGTCCCAAAGGGTATCGCTGCCACCAGGGATCAGTTAGAATCCCGACTGGGTCTGTAAGAGGACTCAGTATCAAAATTAAATTTCAAGGGTTACGTGGACCCAACGGTTTCAGGCGAGTAGCGACCGACAAAAGAAAATTTTATAACTCTTTCATTTTGTTTCAGGTGCAGGAGGAGTCAAGGACGCAGGATCAGCGGATCAACGAAGCAGGGATCAACGGATCAACGACGCAGGGATCAACGGATCAACGACGCAGGGATCAACGAATCAAAGGTAAGTATTTTAACGCCAACGATATAGTATCGTCGAAAACGCGAAAGAAAAGAAACAAAAGGAAATATATCAACGCCAATGGCAATAAAGGGTCAAATTAACGCTGACCTCGAAAGCGCAAAAGAAAAACAGCGTTAGGGTGGTGGCTACCAAAGCCGCCCCTTTTACAAACGTAATTAGCTTCTTCATTAATACCCTCAGAAATAGTTGAACTCGAACAAAGGAAAACCGATGAGAAATTATAGTGAGGGGATGACTAAACCACGCACTCCGTGCGCTGGTTCCAGAAAGGCAAACGAAATACCTTAAAAATCAAAAATCGAAATTGTCGATAAAGTCAAATGCAGGACAGCTCGGTCCAAAATAAAAAAAAAAGGGGGGGTTATTCCTCCCCCAAAATAAATGAACAACGAAACGAAAGAAAGAGGCATTTCTAGCCTATCAAAGGGGACCCATGTCCCTAGACACGATCCTCAACCGGAGGGGTTCTACTAACCACTCATCCGACCTAATCACAGGACCCTTCCTCTCGGAAAGGCGCAACCGGGCAATGATGCCCTTGACGTCCACCTTGACTTCTTCCCGACGGCGTATCTGGACGATGGCCGGGACTGTCGTTTTTAACCGCTTGATCACACGGTTTACCTCCCCTAAATATTCAACGTCCGGGGACGGAGAACGAACCAAGGTGGTTCGAGGGGGTGGATGGGCGACGGACGCGCTAACGACCGGTGCGGTAGTAGCGGCGATAGGGGCGTCAAGGACGCTGGGGTCGAAATCGCCGTGATACTGCAAATCCTGCTCTAGATGAGCAAGGGCAACCTTGCGCCCGGACCTGCGTGTGCGAGATCGAGGTGGAAGCGCGAGGCTAGCTATAGCGGCTAGCTCCCCTCTCCTAACCTCCTCGGGGACCTTGCAAGCCGCAAGAATTCCCTCCAAGGTCGATTGACCCTCTATTATACCTTCGATATATCGGCGAGTGAACTCGCGGACCTTGGCGCCTCCCCTGTGCTTTGCCCGAGGAAAGGCGTATCTCTTCAGAATGCCAAACAATCTAGCGGAGTGACTTAGGAGAGAACCACTGGGCACTCCCGCGTCTAACAACGCTTGATTTAGGACAGGTATCATCACGAGAGATATATTCGCGGTGTATCAAAAGCTGAGATGCTTCCAGGATCAAAGGAACGATCAAAGTGAACGAGGGGTCGGCCACGCTACCGAAGTTGACTCCACTCTCGGATGCGCGCATGCGCAGGTGACTCTGCTCCCCACCCATCATTAACAGGTGTGTGGGAGAGAAAAGAAAAAGAGGGGGTCTTTGTGTGTACGCTCGTGTGGGTGTCCAATCGAACATCCCTCGAGACCGAAAAAGGGGGGGGGGGTGAGCTTGAATTCCTACCCTGTATCACCCGTTACTGGGCGGGGTTGAAAGTAGGTTCGACCCACCCTATACTTGTAGGACCAAGGAGGGTGGAAGATAATCTGACCCACCCCGTATCAGCTGCGTTGGGGAGGGTGGCAGGCAATCTGACGCACCCTGAACCAGCCGCGCTGCGGAGGGTGGAGGTTAGTTTGACCCTCCCGGACCCAATCCACGTGGAGTGGTTGTCGCGCTCCCTAACCTCTACCGGCGAGATGAGGGATACCTTCCTCTCCTATACTAGACCTAACCCCTTTGTGGGAGGAGCTTGGGTAAGCTCTAACCCCCAGGGTCATCCCCGCTGCGGAGCGGAGGGCCCTAACCACTACTCACCCCTAACCCTCGCGGTGGAGTCCCTAAACTCTCAACCCCTTTGTGGAGGGAGCTGGTCAAGCTCGAACCCCCAGGGTTCTACCCCGCTGCAGAGCGAAGGTCCCTAAGCTACCCCTAGTAGGCACCCGTATGCCTACCGAACGTTCCCTCGTTCCCCCTTTCTACCTTGGCCCGGAGGTTCAAGGTAGGCCGGCGTGCTGCTGAGCACACTAGCACCAAAAATGTGTACCAGTAGTCTGGTAGGTCCGTCTCGGCTGAGAAGCCAGAGCAGACTGAGCCCAGAGCTACCGCATCCCACTATGGATATAGCATAGCCCAGTAATTAGTAGGCGCGAGAACGGCCAAGGCGCCGTCTAACCATCTAGCGGCGGCTCTGTGAACTACGGTTTCCGGGCCGGCTGCCTCAGTCTTGCACAGACCGCCGTTGGCGACGGATCGTCGGCTCTCGCTCAGGCGCTATCACTGCAGCCTGGCGATTTAACGCATTTTCTTGATTTTCACGCTCATTAGGTAATGTATATATTATATATTGTTATATATTATATATTTTTTTTTTTTTTTTTTTTTTTTTTTTTTTTTTTTTTTTTTTTTTTTTTTTTTTTCAGGTTATTGGGGATTTTACCGGCACAACGCACGCGGTACGTGACACTTCATTCACACTCTCTAGTAGTGCTGCAAAAGCAGTTGAAATCGATTCGATAGTTTTCAAAAAATCACCTTTTTTCTTCATGAAAAAGTTCGATTCGGACCCCTCTAACTCGAGAACGGATGCTCCGATATCGATGTTCGTGGTGCCAAAATGCGTCATTCACACTCTCTAGTAGTGCTGCAAAAGCAGTTGAAATCGATTCGATAGTTTTCAAAAAATCACCTTTTTTCTTCATGAAAAAGTTCGATTCGGACCCCTCTAACTCGAGACAAAACGGTTGCTCCGATATCGATGTTCGTGGTGCCAAAATGCTTCATTCACACTCTCTAGTAGTGCTGCAAAACCAGTTGAAATCGATTCGATAGTTTTCAAAAAATCACCTTTTTTCTTCATGAAAAAGTTCGATTCGGACCCCTCTAACTCGAGAACGGTTGCTCCGATATCGATGTTCGTGGTGCCAAAATGCTTCATTCACACTCTCTAGTAGTGCTGCAAAACCAGTTGAAATCGATTCGATAGTTTTCAAAAAATCACCTTTTTTCTTCATGAAAAAGTTCGATTCGGACCCCTCTAACTCGAGAACGGTTGCTCCGATATCGATGTTCGTGGTGCCAAAATGCTTCATTCACACTCTCTAGTAGTGCTGCAAAACCAGTTGAAATCGATTCGATAGTTTTCAAAAAATCACCTTTTTTCTTCATGAAAAAGTTCGATTCGTACCCCTCTAACTCGAGAACGGTTGCTCCGATATCGATGTTCGTGGTGCCAAAATGCTTCATTCACACTCTCTAGTAGTGCTGCAAAACCAGTTCAAATCGATTCGATAGTTTTCAAAAAATCACCTTTTTTCTTCATGAAAAAGTTCGATTCGGACCCCTCTAACTCGAGAACGGTTGCTCCGATATCGATGTTCGTGGTGCCAAAATGCTTCATTCACACTCTCTAGTAGTGCTGCAAAAGCAGTTGAAATCGATTCGATAGTTTTCAAAAAATCACCTTTTTTCTTCATGAAAAAGTTCGATTCGGACCCCTCTAACTCGAGAACGGTTGCTCCGATATCGATGTTCGTGGTGCCAAAATGCTTCATTCACACTCTCTAGTAGTGCTGCAAAAGCAGTTGAAATCGATTCGATAGTTTTCAAAAAATCACCTTTTTTCTTCATGAAAAAGTTCGATTCGGACCCCTCTAACTCGAGAACGGATGCTCCGATATCGATGTTCGTGATGCCAAAATGCTTCATTTTCACTCTCTAGTAGTGCTGCAAAACCAGTTGAAATCGATTCGATAGTTTTCAAAAAATCACCTTTTTTCTTCATGAAAAAGTTCGATTCGGACCCCTCTAACTCGAGAACGGTTGCTCCGATATCGATGTTCGTGGTGCCAAAATGCTTCATTCACACTCTCTAGTAGTGCTGCAAAAGCAGTTGAAATCGATTCGATAGTTTTCAAAAAATCACCTTTTTTCTTCATGAAAAAGTTCGATTCGGACCCCTCTAACTCGAGAATGGATGCTCCGATATCGATGTTCGTGGTGCCAAAATGCTTCATTTACACTCTCTAGTAGTGCTGCAAAACCAGTTGAAATCGATTCAATAGTTTTCAAAAAATCACCTTTTTTCTTCATGAAAAAGTTCGATTCGGACCCCTCTAACTCGAGAACGGTTGCTCCGATATCGATGTTCGTGGTGCCAAAATGCTTCATTCACACTCTCTAGTAGTGCTGCAAAACCAGTTGAAATCGATTCGATAGTTTTCAAAAAATCACCTTTTTTCTTCATGAAAAAGTTCGATTCGGACCCCTCTAACTCGAGAACGGTTGCTCCGATATCGATGTTCGTGGTGCCAAAATGCTTCATTCACACTCTCTAGTAGTGCTGCAAAACCAGTTGAAATCGATTCGATAGTTTTCAAAAAATCACCTTTTTTCTTCATGAAAAAGTTCGATTCGGACCCCTCTAACTCGAGAACGGTTGCTCCGATATCGATGTTCGTGGTGCCAAAATGCTTCATTCACACTCTCTAGTAGTGCTGCAAAAGCAGTTGAAATCGATTCAATAGTTTTCAAAAAATCACCTTTTTTCTTCATGAAAAAGTTCGATTCGGACCCCTCTAACTCGAGAACGGTTGCTCCGATATCGATGTTCGTGGTGCCAAAATGCTTCATTCACACTCTCTAGTAGTGCTGCAAAAGCAGTTGAAATCGATTCGATAGTTTTCAAAAAATCACCTTTTTTCTTCATGAAAAAGTTCGATTCGGACCCCTCTAACTCGAGAATGGATGCTCCGATATCGATGTTCGTGGTGCCAAAATGCTTCATTTACACTCTCTAGTAGTGCTGCAAAACCAGTTGAAATCGATTCGATAGTTTTCAAAAAATCACCTTTTTTCTTCATGAAAAAGTTCGATTCGGACCCCTCTAACTCGAGAACGGTTGCTCCGATATCGATGTTCGTGGTGCCAAAATGCTTCATTCACACTCTCTAGTAGTGCTGCAAAACCAGTTGAAATCGATTCGATAGTTTTCAAAAAATCACCTTTTTTCTTCATGAAAAAGTTCGATTCGGACCCCTCTAACTCGAGAACGGTTGCTCCGATATCGATGTTCGTGGTGCCAAAATGCTTCATTCACACTCTCTAGTAGTGCTGCAAAACCAGTTGAAATCGATTCGATAGTTTTCAAAAAATCACCTTTTTTCTTCATGAAAAAGTTCGATTCGGACCCCTCTAACTCGAGAACGGTTGCTCCGATATCGATGTTCGTGGTGCCAAAATGCTTCATTCACACTCTCTAGTAGTGCTGCAAAACCAGTTGAAATCGATTCGATAGTTTTCAAAAAATCACCTTTTTTCTTCATGAAAAAGTTCGATTCGGACCCCTCTAACTCGAGAACGGTTGCTCCGATATCGATGTTCGTGGTGCCAAAATGCTTCATTCACACTCTCTAGTAGTGCTGCAAAACCAGTTGAAATCGATTCGATAGTTTTCAAAAAATCACCTTTTTTCTTCATGAAAAAGTTCGATTCGGACCCCTCTAACTCGAGAACGGTTGCTCCGATATCGATGTTCGTGGTGCCAAAATGCTTCATTCACACTCTCTAGTAGTGCTGCAAAACCAGTTGAAATCGATTCGATAGTTTTCAAAAAATCACCTTTTTTCTTCATGAAAAAGTTCGATTCGGACCCCTCTAACTCGAGAACGGTTGCTCCGATATCGATGTTCGTGGTGCCAAAATGCTTCATTCTCACTCTCTAGTAGTGCTGCAAAAGCAGTTGAAATCGATTCGATAGTTTTCAAAAAATCACCTTTTTTCTTCATGAAAAAGTTCGATTCGGACCCCTCTAACTCGAGAACGGTTGTTCCGATATCGATGTTCGTGGTGCCAAAATGCTTCATTCACTCTCTCTAGTAGTGCTGCAAAAGCAGTTGAAATCGATTCGATAGTTTTCAAAAAATCACCTTTTTTCATCACGAAAAAGTTCGATTCGGACCTCTCTAACTCGAGAACGGTTGTTCCGATATCGATGTTCGTGGTGCCAAAATGCTTCATTCATACTCTCTAGTAGTGCTGCAAAAGCAGTTGAAATCGATTCGATAGTTTTCAAAAAATCACCTTTTTTCTTCATGAAAAAGTTCGATTCGGACCCCTCTAACTCGAGAACGGTTGCTCCGATATCGATGTTCGTGGTGCCAAAATGCTTCATTCACTCTCTCTAGTAGTGCTGCAAAAGCAGTTGAAATCGATTCGATAGTTTTCAAAAAATCACCTTTTTTCATCACGAAAAAGTTCGATTCGGACCTCTCTAACTCGAGAACGGTTGTTCCGATATCGATGTTCGTGGTGCCAAAATGCTTCATTCATACTCTCTAGTAGTGCTGCAAAAGCAGTTGAAATCGATTCGATAGTTTTCAAAAAATCACCTTTTTTCTTCATGAAAAAGTTCGATTCGGACCCCTCTAACTCGAGAACGGTTGCTCCGATATCGATGTTCGTGGTGCCAAAATGCTTCATTCACACTCTCTAGTAGTGCTGCAAAACCAGTTGAAATCGATTCGATAGTTTTCAAAAAATCACCTTTTTTCTTCATGAAAAAGTTCGATTCGGACCCCTCTAACTCGAGAACGGTTGCTCCGATATCGATGTTCGTGGTGCCAAAATGCTTCATTCATACTCTCTAGTAGTGCTGCAAAACCAGTTCAAATCGATTCGAGGGATTTCAAAAAATAAACTTTTCTCATCACGAAAAAGTTCGATTCGGACCTCTCTAACTCGAGAACGGAAAGTCCGATATCGTTGTTCTTGGTGCCAGAATGCTCAGTTTGCATTTTCCAGTCCAGATGCGTGACAACTTTTAGTCTATCTTTTCATAAAAAAAAGTGAATTTGTGAGATAGAACTCATAGGATTAAGTTGGCACTGTTTCCGTATTCAGGATTGCAAACTAAGCATTCTGGCACCAAGAACATCGATATCGGATTTTCCGTTCTCGAGTTAGAGAGGTCCGAATCGAACTTTTTCGTGATGAAAAAAGGTGATTTTTTGAAAACTATCGAATCGATTTGAACTGGTTTTGCAGCACTACTAGAGAGTGTGAATGAAGCATTTTGGCACCACGAACATCGATATCGGAGCAACCGTTCTCGAGTTAGTGGGGTCCGAATCGAACTTTTTCATGAAGAAAAAAGGTGATTTTTTGAAAACTATCGAATCGATTTGAACTGCTTTTGCAGCACTACTAGAGAGTGTGAATGAAGCATTTTGGCACCACGAACATCGATATCGGAGCAACCGTTCTCGAGTTAGAGGGGTCCGAATCGAACTTTTTCATGAAGAAAAAAGGTGATTTTTTGAAAACTATTGAATCGATTTCAACTGCTTTTGCAGCACTACTAGAGAGTATGAATGAAGCATTTTGGCACCACGAACATCGATATCGGAGCAACCGTTCTCGAGTTAGTGGGGTCCGAATCGAACTTTTTCATGAAGAAAAAAGGTGATTTTTTGAAAACTATCGAATCGATTTGAACTGCTTTTGCAGCACTACTAGAGAGTGTGAATGAAGCATTTTGGCACCACGAACATCGATATCGGAGCAACCGTTCTCGAGTTAGAGGGGTCCGAATCGAACTTTTTCATGAAGAAAAAAGGTGATTTTTTGAAAACTATTGAATCGATTTCAACTGCTTTTGCAGCACTACTAGAGAGTATGAATGAAGCATTTTGGCACCACGAACATCGATATCGGAGCAACCGTTCTCGAGTTAGAGGGGTCCGAATCGAACTTTTTCATGAAGAAAAAAGGTGATTTTTTGAAAACTATCGAATCGATTTCAACTGGTTTTGCAGCACTACTAGAGAGTATGAATGAAGCATTTTGGCACCACGAACATCGATATCGGAGCATCCATTCTCGAGTTAGAGCTGTCCGAATCGAACTTTTTCATGAAGAAAAAAGGTGATTTTTTGAAAACTATCGAATCGATTTCAACTGCTTTTGCAGCACTACTAGAGAGTGTGAATGAAGCATTTTGAACCACGAACATCGATATCGGAGCAACCGTTCTCGAGTTAGAGGGGTCCGAATCGAACTTTTTCATGAAGAAAAAAGGTGATTTTTTGAAAACTATCGAATCGATTTCAACTGCTTTTGCAGCACTACTAGAGAGAGTGAATGAAGCATTTTGGCACCACGAACATCGATATCGGAACAACCGTTCTCGAGTTAGAGGGGTCCGAATCGAACTTTTTCATGAAGAAAAAAGGTGATTTTTTGAAAACTATCGAATCGATTTGAACTGGTTTTGCAGCACTACTAGAGAGTGTAAATGAAGCATTTTGGCACCACGAACATCGATATCGGAGCAACCGTTCTCGAGTTAGTGGGGTCCGAATCGAACTTTTTCATGAAGAAAAAAGGTGATTTTTTGAAAACTATCGAATCGATTTCAACTGCTTTTGCAGCACTACTAGAGAGAGTGAATGAAGCATTTTGGCACCACGAACATCGATATCGGAGCAACCGTTCTCGAGTTAGAGGGGTCCGAATGGAACTTTTTCATGAAGAAAAAAGGTGATTTTTTGAAAACTATCGAATCGATTTCAACTGCTTTTGCAGCACTACTAGAGAGTGTGAATGAAGCATTTTGGCA
The DNA here is from genome assembly GCA_037305995.1 of Sclerodermus sp. 'alternatusi'. NCBI lineage: Eukaryota > Metazoa > Arthropoda > Insecta > Hymenoptera > Bethylidae > Sclerodermus > Sclerodermus sp. 'alternatusi'. The sequence goes on from JBBEEM010000098.1 coordinate 16,495, forward strand.
CCACGAACACCGATATCGGAGCAACCGTTCTCGAGTTAGAGGGGTCCGAATCGAACTTTTTCATGAAGAAAAAAGGTGATTTTTTGAAAACTATCGAATCGATTTCAACTGGTTTTGCAGCACTACTAGAGAGTGTAAATGAAGCATTTTGGCACCACGAACATCGATATCGGAGCAACCGTTCTCGAGTTAGTGGGGTCCGAATCGAACTTTTTCATGAAGAAAAAAGGTGATTTTTTGAAAACTATCGAATCGATTTGAACTGCTTTTGCAGCACTACTAGAGAGTGTGAATGAAGCATTTTGGCACCACGAACATCGATATCGGAGCAACCGTTCTCGAGTTAGAGGGGTCCGAATCGAACTTTTTCATGAAGAAAAAAGGTGATTTTTTGAAAACTATCGAATCGATTTGAACTGGTTTTGCAGCACTACTAGAGAGTGTGAATGAAGCATTTTGGCACCACGAACATCGATATCGGAGCAACCGTTCTCGAGTTAGTGGGGTCCGAATCGAACTTTTTCATGAAGAAAAAAGGTGATTTTTTGAAAACTATCGAATCGATTTGAACTGCTTTTGCAGCACTACTAGAGAGTGTGAATGAAGCATTTTGGCACCACGAACATCGATATCGGAGCAACCGTTCTCGAGTTAGAGGGGTCCGAATCGAACTTTTTCATGAAGAAAAAAGGTGATTTTTTGAAAACTATCGAATCGATTTGAACTGGTTTTGCAGCACTACTAGAGAGTGTGAATGAAGCATTTTGGCACCACGAACATCGATATCGGAGCAACCGTTCTCGAGTTAGTGGGGTCCGAATCGAACTTTTTCATGAAGAAAAAAGGTGATTTTTTGAAAACTATCGAATCGATTTGAACTGCTTTAGCAGCACTACTAGAGAGTGTGAATGAAGCATTTTGGCACCACGAACATCGATATCGGAGCAACCGTTCTCGAGTTAGAGGGGTCCGAATCGAACTTTTTCATGAAGAAAAAAGGTGATTTTTTGAAAACTATCGAATCGATTTGAACTGGTTTTGCAGCACTACTAGAGAGTGTAAATGAAGCATTTTGGCACCACGAACATCGATATCGGAGCAACTGTTCTCGAGTTAGTGTGGTCCGAATCGAACTTTTTCATGAAGAAAAAAGGTGATTTTTTGAAAACTATCGAATCGATTTCAACTGGTTTTGCAGCACTACTAGAGAGTGTAAATGAAGCATTTTGGCACCACGAACATCGATATCGGAGCAACCGTTCTCGAGTTAGTGGGGTCCGAATCGAACTTTTTCATGAAGAAAAAAGGTGATTTTTTGAAAACTATCGAATCGATTTGAACTGCTTTTGCAGCACTACTAGAGAGTGTGAATGAAGCATTTTGGCACCACGAACATCGATATCGGAGCAACCGTTCTCGAGTTAGAGGGGTCCGAATCGAACTTTTTCATGAAGAAAAAAGGTGATTTTTTGAAAACTATCGAATCGATTTCAACTGGTTTTGCAGCACTACTAGAGAGTGTGAATGAAGCATTTTGGCACCACGAACATCGATATCGGAGCAACCGTTCTCGAGTTAGAGGGGTCCGAATCGAACTTTTTCATGAAGAAAAAAGGTGATTTTTTGAAAACTATCGAATCGATTTCAACTGCTTTTGCAGCACTACTAGAGAGTATGAATGAAGCATTTTGGCACCACGAATATCGATATCGGAGCAACCGTTCTCGAGTTAGAGGGGTCCGAATCGAACTTTTTCATGAAGAAAAAAGGTGATTTTTTGAAAACTATCGAATCGATTTCAACTGGTTTTGCAGCACTACTAGAGAGTGTAAATGAAGCATTTTGGCACCACGAACATCGATATCGGAGCAACCGTTCTCGAGTTAGTGGGGTCCGAATCGAACTTTTTCATGAAGAAAAAAGGTGATTTTTTGAAAACTATCGAATCGATTTGAACTGCTTTTGCAGCACTACTAGAGAGTGTGAATGAAGCATTTTGGCACCACGAACATCGATATCGGAGCAACCGTTCTCGAGTTAGAGGGGTCCGAATCGAACTTTTTCATGAAGAAAAAAGGTGATTTTTTGAAAACTATCGAATCGATTTCAACTGGTTTTGCAGCACTACTAGAGAGTGTAAATGAAGCATTTTGGCACCACGAACATCGATATCGGAGCATCCATTCTCGAGTTAGAGCTGTCCGAATCGAACTTTTTCATGAAGAAAAAAGGTGATTTTTTGAAAACTATCGAATCGATTTCAACTGCTTTTGCAGCACTACTAGAGAGTGTGAATGAAGCATTTTGGCACCACGAACATCGATATCGGAGCAACCGTTCTCGAGTTAGAGGGGTCCGAATCGAACTTTTTCATGAAGAAAAAAGGTGATTTTTTGAAAACTATCGAATCGATTTCAACTGGTTTTGCAGCACTACTAGAGAGTGAAAATGAAGCATTTTGGCATCACGAACATCGATATCGGAGCATCCATTCTCGAGTTAGAGGGGTCCGAATCGAACTTTTTCATGAAGAAAAAAGGTGATTTTTTGAAAACTATCGAATCGATTTCAACTGCTTTTGCAGCACTACTAGAGAGTGTGAATGAAGCATTTTGGCACCACGAACATCGATATCGGAGCAACCGTTCTCGAGTTAGAGGGGTCCGAATCGAACTTTTTCATGAAGAAAAAAGGTGATTTTTTGAAAACTATCGAATCGATTTCAACTGCTTTTGCAGCACTACTAGAGAGAGTGAATGAAGCATTTTGGCACCACGAACATCGATATCGGAACAACCGTTCTCGAGTTAGAGGGGTCCGAATCGAACTTTTTCATGAAGAAAAAAGGTGATTTTTTGAAAACTATCGAATCGATTTGAACTGGTTTTGCAGCACTACTAGAGAGTGTAAATGAAGCATTTTGGCACCACGAACATCGATATCGGAGCAACCGTTCTCGAGTTAGTGGGGTACGAATCGAACTTTTTCATGAAGAAAAAAGGTGATTTTTTGAAAACTATCGAATCGATTTCAACTGCTTTTGCAGCACTACTAGAGAGTGAGAATGAAGCATTTTGGCACCACGAACATCGATATCGGAGCAACCGTTCTCGAGTTAGAGGGGTCCGAATCGAACTTTTTCATGAAGAAAAAAGGTGATTTTTTGAAAACTATCGAATCGATTTCAACTGCTTTTGCAGCACTACTAGAGAGTGTGAATGAAGCATTTTGGCACCACGAACATCGATATCGGAGCATCCATTCTCGAGTTAGAGGGGTCCGAATCGAACTTTTTCATGAAGAAAAAAGGTGATTTTTTGAAAACTATCGAATCGATTTCAACGGGTTTTGCAGCACTAATAGAGAGTGTGAATGAAGCATTTTGGCACCACGAACATTGATATCGGAGGTTTTGTCTGGAGTTAGAGGGGTTCGAATCCAACATTTTGTGCAGAATAAGATGTGGTTTACAAGAGCACATCCTCCGATTTTAAATCTTCTATGTGTCAAAATGCTTCATTCACACTCTCTAGTAGTGCTGCTGTTGCGTCAGGCCCTTAATAATCGGGGGCGCAACGTGGCGGGGGTTAAACCCCCAAAATAAATCGCTGCCACCAGAGATCCTTAAGATCTCGAAAAGAAAATGATAATTAACTGAATGTAAAAATCATATTAATAACAAAATTCATTTGTTTCAGATAGCGAGGACCGAAGGACGCAGGACCGCGAGGACCACACGACGCAGGACGACGAGGACCAGACGCCGCAGGACAACGAGGACCCGAAGACCCAGGTAAGTAATTTATCGCCAATGGCAATAAAGAGTCAGGTTCACGCTGACTTCAAATACGCAAAAGAAAAAGATCAAGAGGGTTGTTGCGACGAGAGTCGCCCCCTTGACAATTAAACCAAAACGCTTCATAGCTTTAATCGGTCAACTGACCAGCGAAACGAAAGCCGCGAAAACAAAGAATGTAATCAAAGAAAATTGTCAAACCCTATCCGACGCCCAAATAACAGGTGACGGAGGGGATGCAACTCAAAAGGTTATGGAGGTTCCTCCAGAAATGGGTCAAATGCCCAGGTCGACTCGGCACACCGCGCGTGATGTCCGAACGACAAAATAAAAGGAAAATAACAAATAAGGATAAATGCCCTCAACTTATTTAGGAGGACATTCCGCGACTATTCGGACTTTCAAAGGGGGTTTCACCAACACGTCCGATATAATTCGCGGGCAAGGGCGAATTTCCGCCTTTAGACGCTTGACCGCCCCGGACACGTCAAACTCGCGCTCGACGCGACGCTTGGTGTGAACGGGCTCACTCAACTCCGTCTTCAGCCTCTTGACCTTCGCACTGAATACGACCTCGAGAGGCGGACCAGTGGAGGAAGCACGAGGGCGCGGAACTACCTCGAGAGGCGGACCAGTGGAGCGACCACAAGGACGCACTATAGGCGCCGAATGCCCGAACGAGGCAGGGTGGAATTCCCCTGGACGACCGTAGTCGGAGACAAGGTGTCTCAACGCCGCACTCCTTCCGCTTCTACGCCTCGCGGACGGCCGAGGAGGACAACAACGCTTGATCGTTGCAACCTCTCGATCGCGTACGACCTTCGGGACCCCACAAGACTCCAGGATATCAAGGAGGCCGGTATGGTCTCCAATGGCAGTCTCAATCGTCCTCCGGACGCACTCTCTAGCTTTCACGCCTCCTCTCGACTTCGCCTCCGGCAGTAGACTCGTCCTCAGAAGGTCGTAAAGTCTCTTCGAGTGCGTATCAATGGCGGGGGCGGGAACCCCGAGATCCATGAGCGCACGAGACAGTGACGGTATCATCATGCGGACTAATCACTACGAGAATCGTAAGTAGATCGGTAGGTATGGTGCTGAACGATGTGCATAGGCGGACCAGCAACAGGCAAGTGAGCGAGGCCCGGGCCAGATCGTCGAAGGCGACCCCACGCAGGCGCAGATACGACGGCTCCATCGTCGGAGACGTAGGTGGGAGAAAACTCCACTATTCTCAAACGGTTGACCTTTATCAGGCAGTAGGGCAGATCCGACGAGATATGAATCCGAGGGTCGAGAGTGCCTCGAGATGATCACCCCAGGGTCGCTGAGCCTCTGGGTGAGACCGTAGTCGAATGACCTTCACAAGGTCATCGAGAATTCTCGAAGCGGTTGGCCTAAGCTTGCCAGACCGCTGGGCGCGTTCGTAGTCGAATGACCTTTGCAAGGTCATCGACGCCTCGCGGAGGGAAAGACCCTATGGTCAGTCGGAAGGGTCCGGGTAAGTCAATCGTGACTTCCCGGAGCACCGAGACTGGTGGCACTCGAATGACCTTCTCGAGGTCAACGAGAATACCCCCCCGAGTGTCGGGCTAAACCCGCCGGACCTCTGGACGCGTTCACTGTCGAATGACCTTCGCAAGGTCATCGACGTCTCCAGAAGGAGATGACCCTAAGGTAGACCTAAACCCGTAGCTGGAGGAGCTGGAAAGCTACTACTCCCCGGATCCATCCCCGCTACAAAGCGGAGGGCCCTACTCTACCGCGAGAACCACCCCAGTTTGACCTTGGCCCACCCGGAACCAGTGGTCGACGGCGTCCCCACCCCTTCGTCCTATACTAGACCTAGACCCGTAGCGGGAGGAGCTATGGAGCTACGACTCCCCGGGTTCATCCCCGCTACAAAGCGGAGGGCCCTATCCTACCGCGAGAACACCCCGAAATGACCTTTGGCCCAGACGGAGCCAAGGTCGATGACGCGACCCGACCTACTCTAGCCCTAAACCCGGTGTGGGAGGAGCTATGTAGCTGCGACTCCCCGGGTTCATCCCCGCTGCAAAGCGGAGGTCCCTATGCTTACTTCCCGACCTCCCAAGAGGTCAGCCGGCGTGCTGCAAAGCAGACCGGTGCGCGACGAGCGCCCAAAAAGATTCCAGAACTGTCTGGAGGAGAGTCCCTGATGGCTGCAGAGCCGAAGAGAGACTGAACTGAAATTTACGGTTGCGGCGCTTGGTTATAGTACGGCGGAATTATTCGCATAGCGAGAAACACCTCGGTGCTGGCAGCCACCTGGCGGGCAGCTCCGGGGGCTCCAATTCTCTGGCCGCCGACTTCAGTCTTGCGCCGACCGTCATCGGGTGCGGATCGGAGGCTCCTGCAGAGGAACTCTCAAAGGTAAACAATGCCGCTCGTCGTTTCCCGAGATTTATACTCGTGGATGCGGTCTCTTCTATTTATCATATTTATTTTATTTATAATAATATTTATTAATATATATATATATATATATTTTTTTTTTTTTTTTTTTTTTTTTTTTTTTTTTTTTTTTTTTTTTTTAGGTTTTAGGTCACGGAAAACGCGCAGGATGTGACACCTTCCCCCTAGGGAGATGTCAGTCCCATGACATCCTAATCACTGTTTTCACTATTGTCCACAGGTATAACTGTTTTTCTAAGTTTATTCGCGTGCACCACCTTCTCACTGGTTCCAAGGTTAATCAAAACGTTTCCTCGGTGAAGGCACTTGATGACGCGGTATGGTCCAGAGAATCGCGGGGAAAATTTCGTCCTAGGTTCACAAAGAAGAAACACATGGTCTCCTTCGTTGAACTCCACCGGATTCACTGATTTGTCATAATATTTCTTGCTGCGTTCTTTGGCCTTATTCAGGTTTTCCTTCGCAGTTTTCTGAATCGTGTCCAATCTCTTCTTCAAATTGGAGAAATGTCCTTCATAGGTCTCCTTGGTTAAATCGGGTTCTGGCAAAGAGCTCGCAGGTAACCTCGCCATGTGTCCGAATACAAGTTCATGGGGTGTAAACTTCGTTCCCTCATGTACTGAAGTATTATACGAGAACAATGCGAGTTCTATGAACTCGTCCCAGTCTGTCACATCCTTCATATAAACCCTAAGGTATTCCTTTAATACGTGATGCGATCTTTCGATCGATCCGTTGGATTGGGGGTGGAAAGCCGAAGTGGTGAAATGCCGGATATTAAATTCCCTGGCCACTTGTTTCATTAGTCCACTCAGGAAGGAAGCCCCCTGATCAGTCAGAATACCCTTAGGAGATCCGAATTTACAGATAAAATTTTTAACGAAGGCGTCGGCAATGGTAACCGAATCGGCCTTTCGTATTGGAACGCCCAAAGAGTATTTGGTTAACAGGTCTTGCATCGTCAATATATACACGTTTTGATTTTTTGTGGTAGGCAAGGGCCCCACAATATCTAACGCTACCTTGTCGAATGGCGCTCCGGGCGTGTCCGTGAGAACCATGGGCATTTTGGTTTTCCTCCTATCGTCCTTCATGGTTTGGCAAACTAGGCAATTTTTTATGAATTCCTCGACCTGGGTTCGAAGTTTCGGCCAGAAATAATATTGCCTTATCCGGGAATAAGTCTTCTTCATCCCCTTGTGACCCCCGAACATGGATTCGTGAAATTCTTCTATAATTCGTTTCCTAGCTTCAGGGTCAGGCACGATGGTCAGACTCAAACAAACGTTCATCACCACGGAGACGTCCCGCAAGTATAGCTCGAATATTTTCTCGATCGTTCCCCAATCAATACGATCTAGATTCGCCTTCTCGATGCTGCACATCTTGATATCATTCCCGACGAGAAGATCCTTCAAGTTTCCAATGGCGTCAGCCAAATGTCCTTCTTCGATTGGTGAATTCGGAGTTTGCTTGACAACGAGGGCTATTAAGGCGGTTTTTCTTCGGAAGTTCAGTACGGCCTTTCCCAGACCTAGGTTCCCTAGCTCGACCCATTTATCGGATTCCCTTAACAAGTGAGCGCCCCTATCGACGGGTTTCCCGTCCCCACTAACGAAGTATATCAGGCAGTCGCTCCTTGTGGTTATCGAGTCTCGAACCTCGACCACGGTCATTCCGATGGCCATTTCCGGATCCGCAAGTTCCTCACGAAGTTCGTAAGGGTAAGTGACAGGATCGAAGATCGCCGAATCTTCGTCCGAAGATTGCTCATCGTCGGTATCTGGAACCGCGAGGGGTTCCGCAGGTTGCAGTTCACTTGAAGGCCCCGGAATCGGAGACTCTTCTTCTGCGCCTGGAGATACGAGGGGTTTTTCGACGTATTCCTCGAGGATGTCTGTCTTCCTCCTTTTCAATGGAAAATCGAATAGCCCTTCATCGGAACTATCATCGCTATCCCTTGGACGTATAGGGTAGCAAATCGCAGCTTCTGGTACGTTTCGTGACAATGCGTCAGCGTTGCTATTTAGCTTCCCAGGCTTATAAACGATCTCGAACTCGTAGTCCATCAACTTCAATTTCCACCGCATAAGCCGCGAAGTCGGGTCCTTCGTATTGTGCAACCAGACCAAGGGACGATGATCCGTCACGATGGAGAACCTTCGCCCGTACAGATACGCTCTAAAATGCTTGACGAAGTACACGATCGCAAGCAACTCCTTCTCTATCACGCTATAATTAAGTTCGGCCTTACTTAGGGTATGCGAACCGTAAGCAATCGGTAAATCTTGGCCAATTTCTCCCTGACTGAGGATACCACCTATCGCTTCTCCCGACGCGTCGGTCGTCAGTACAAAAGGCTGAGCGAAATCAGGAAATCGCAGAATGGGTTCCGAACAGAGCTTCCCTTTCAGAGATTCGAAGGACGCCTGTTGCTCATCACTCCAAACAAAATTCACGTCCTTTTTCAGTAGTTTGGTCAGTGGTTTTGCGAGCAGCGCAAAATTCGCAATAAACTTGCGATAATAACCAACCAACCCTAAAAACTGACGGATATTTTTAACGTTCCTAGGCCTTGGGAAATTCGCAACGGCAGTCGTCTTCTCAGGGTCTGGTTTCACGCCTGAGGACGATATCTCGTGTCCCAAGTAAATCACTCGTTCTCTATAAAATTTACATTTTTCAGGTTGGAGCTTCAAATTTGCTTCACGGAGCCGTTTCGCTAATTTGTTAAATTTGGCTTCCATTTCTGGGATCGTCTTTGCGTATAGGACGATGTCGTCCATATACACAAAGAGTTCGAGGCCCTGTAGCCCTCTCATGACCTTATCCATCAACCTTTGGAATGTTGCAGGGGCGTTCTTCAACCCGAAGGGCATTCTACGGAAATGATAGTGGCCGTAGGGTGTAGTGAAGGCCGTTTTATGCTTATCCGCAGGATCCATTTCGATCTGATGGAACCCAGATACCAAATCCAACACGCAAAAATATTTAGCTCCACCCAATTGATCAATGATCTCGCCGATGTTCGGCAGAGGGTAGCTGTCACTGATTGTTTTATCGTTAAGTTTCCCGAAATCAACGACTAGCCTCAATTTCTTGTTCCCCAAACTGTCGGCCTTTTTCGGGACGAGCCACAATGGAGAATTGTACGGCGACTCGGAATCCTCAATGATCCGTTTCTCCAACAGATCGTTCACTTGTCTGTTAATCTCCTTCAATTGTTCATAACAGTATTTGTACTGTTTAACATTCACGGGAAGGTTATCGGTTGTGGGGATCGCGTGTTTTACCACGTTTGTATATGAGAGTTCGTCTCCCTCTAAATAGAATATATCCTCATATTCCACTAACAAACGCTCGATGCTATCCCTTTCATTCGCGCCAAGCGAGTAGGAGTCAAAGGTCTCCCAAACACGCAATAGCCTAACGGACCGTGGGCTTACGTGAAAAATCCGGCGAACACCTAAGGTCTTACGGGTCAATTGAGTCAATTCCACCAAAATAATCAACATGAACGTGCATGTTAATTCATTAAGACGCCTCCCTTCATCGAGGTCGTCAATATCCTCTAGAATTGGGCTCTCCACAATATCGGAGATCTCCCCAAGAGATTCTGCATCCACGCAGCCTTCATCAACTCCTACGACTCCAATTTCACCCGCCTTATCCCCCAACTCTTCTAATGTGTCGCCATTGATCACTTCGCCAGCATCACTGCGATGTACGCCATCCACGTCCCCTAACCGTATCCTACATGTAGGACCTAATCCCGTATTAATGTCACAGGGCTCCTGGTCCCTAATGACTCTTTGTTCCGTCAAATCCGTTAAGATTTTCGCACTAACCGTATCGCGATTATTCCGCGAAGGTTCTATAAATTTCAAGGTCCTGTCTGGGAACTCTAAAACTCTCCTATCTACATCTATCTTGGCCTTGAACGATTTCAGGGACTCTAGTCCCATTATAAAAGATTCCTCAGAGGGAAAAGCGTCCGTAACGACGTGAAATTTAATAGGCCGACCAAAAATCTCCAAATAACAAGATCCGAGGGTCCGGACAACTTCCGGTGTGATCCCCACCAGATCAAGTTCCTCGACCTTATTAACGAAATCGTTCTTTTTCAAAACCGAAGTTTTGACCAAATTGATAGGGCATCCGGTATCGACGAGTCCCAGATCAGACTGACCATCTCCCAATTCCAACTTCAGGATTAAACTGGGTTCAAACTTGTGGAGGCTGACCTTTGCGACGCGCACTCCGCTTCGTTTGTTCCGTCCGGATGCTGTGGCTTCGCCATCTTCACTCCTCGGGGCGCATCCGACTTTCCCGAAGGAGGTTTTCCGTTTTCCGGTGGATGAGGCTTGTTCAGTTTGAAGCAATCCTTCATCCAGTGTCCCGGTTTTTTACAGAAATTGCAGATCTTCGTCTGCTTATACGAATTAGCAGTATTATTGCTAATATTATTAGCGTTTCCCGAGGGAGATTTCGCCGGTTCCTGCCTCTCAGGCCGGTTCTCCTCTCGATCTCTGTGAGGGGCGGAAGAAGTTTTACTCGAACCGCTCCTTAATCTATCTCGCTCTAATCGCTTGTCAATAAGGATCGCCTTTTGGAAGGCGTCCTGCAAGCTGTCGAATCCTTCCAGCCTCAAATAGATCTTGCTCTCTTGAGGCAGTCCCTCATAGAACGCTTCCAAAGCGATGGAGTCTACTTCGGCGACTATACTCTCGTCGCAATGACCTCTCTCCATTCTCTCAGAATCTAACACAGCCGCTCGCAGATCTTTTATTCTGCCGATGTATTCGAGGACGTGTTCCCGTGATCCCATAAAGGTATTGGATAACTCCAATTTGTAAGAACTCGCAGTCTTAAAAGGCGAAAAGATGGTTCGCAGCGTTCTTATTAAATCATCCACGGAGTCATGGGTTTCGTCTTCAATACCTAAATAGGCCCTGTCCTTGATTTTATTTCTAATCAACCGTACTAGTGCTGATTCAGCGGTGCTTGGGACCATGCTCAAAGCACGTCTGCATGCTCGCGCAAATTGCAAAACGGACATATTGTACCCATTATATACTGGGACGGAGTCAGCTGCGGATTTCAGCACTATACTGGAGAATTGCGAATCTGAGACATGGTGTGCGGGCTCAGTTGCTCCGATGCACGTGCCGGATGAAGTACCAGGCGTATCAGAAAGCGAAACCTCAACCCTAGGAGTCCTGTTCACAGGTTTCCTGGGCGTACACAGGGGAAACGGAAATCCCGACTTCGGTGTAGCCGATGGTGTAAGTGAGGTTTCTAACCTTCGCTGGTTCTCCCTCAGTTCGGTGAGTTGTTCAAGTATCCTGGTTAAAATACTCTCGTCCAGGGACGCTCCCGAACTATCACGTTTCTCTGCCATCGTTGGAGGAGGGCTTGGAGCCATAACAAAAAGGAGAAATCGGTCTAACTCGACCGGAAGTAATCGACAATAGCGAGGCGAGGGGCGAAAAGGGTGTTTCCCTTTCGTTTTACGGCATCCCACCGCTGCCACCAAAAATATGTTGCGTCAGGCCCTTAATAATCGGGGGCGCAACGTGGCGGGGGTTAAACCCCCAAAATAAATCGCTGCCACCAGAGATCCTTAAGATCTCGAAAAGAAAATGATAATTAACTGAATGTAAAAATCATATTAATAACAAAATTCATTTGTTTCAGATAGCGAGGACCGAAGGACGCAGGACCGCGAGGACCACACGACGCAGGACGACGAGGACCAGACGCCGCAGGACAACGAGGACCCGAAGACCCAGGTAAGTAATTTATCGCCAATGGCAATAAAGAGTCAGGTTCACGCTGATTTCAAATACGCAAAAGAAAAAGATCAAGAGGGTTGTTGCGACGAGAGTCGCCCCCTTGACAATTAAACCAAAACGCTTCATAGCTTTAATCGGTCAACTGACCAGCGAAACGAAAGCCGCGAAAACAAAGAATGTAATCAAAGAAAATTGTCAAACCCTATCCGACGCCCAAATAACAGGTGACGGAGGGGATGCAACTCAAAAGGTTATGGAGGTTCCTCCAGAAATGGGTCAAATGCCCAGGTCGACTCGGCACACCGCGCGTGATGTCCGAACGACAAAATAAAAGGAAAATAACAAATAAGGATAAATGCCCTCAACTTATTTAGGAGGACATTCCGCGACTATTCGGACTTTCAAAGGGGGTTTCACCAACACGTCCGATATAATTCGCGGGCAAGGGCGAATTTCCGCCTTTAGACGCTTGACCGCCCCGGACACGTCAAACTCGCGCTCGACGCGACGCTTGGTGTGAACGGGCTCACTCAACTCCGTCTTCAGCCTCTTGACCTTCGCACTGAATACGACCTCGAGAGGCGGACCAGTGGAGGAAGCACGAGGGCGCGGAACTACCTCGAGAGGCGGACCAGTGGAGCGACCACAAGGACGCACTATAGGCGCCGAATGCCCGAACGAGGCAGGGTGGAATTCCCCTGGACGACCGTAGTCGGAGACAAGGTGTCTCAACGCCGCACTCCTTCCGCTTCTACGCCTCGCGGACGGCCGAGGAGGACAACAACGCTTGATCGTTGCAACCTCTCGATCGCGTACGACCTTCGGGACCCCACAAGACTCCAGGATATCAAGGAGGCCGGTATGGTCTCCAATGGCAGTCTCAATCGTCCTCCGGACGCACTCTCTAGCTTTCACGCCTCCTCTCGACTTCGCCTCCGGCAGTAGACTCGTCCTCAGAAGGTCGTAAAGTCTCTTCGAGTGCGTATCAATGGCGGGGGCGGGAACCCCGAGATCCATGAGCGCACGAGACAGTGACGGTATCATCATGCGGACTAATCACTACGAGAATCGTAAGTAGATCGGTAGGTATGGTGCTGAACGATGTGCATAGGCGGACCAGCAACAGGCAAGTGAGCGAGGCCCGGGCCAGATCGTCGAAGGCGACCCCACGCAGGCGCAGATACGACGGCTCCATCGTCGGAGACGTAGGTGGGAGAAAACTCCACTATTCTCAAACGGTTGACCTTTATCAGGCAGTAGGGCAGATCCGACGAGATATGAATCCGAGGGTCGAGAGTGCCTCGAGATGATCACCCCAGGGTCGCTGAGCCTCTGGGTGAGACCGTAGTCGAATGACCTTCACAAGGTCATCGAGAATTCTCGAAGCGGTTGGCCTAAGCTTGCCAGACCGCTGGGCGCGTTCGTAGTCGAATGACCTTTGCAAGGTCATCGACGCCTCGCGGAGGGAAAGACCCTATGGTCAGTCGGAAGGGTCCGGGTAAGTCAATCGTGACTTCCCGGAGCACCGAGACTGGTGGCACTCGAATGACCTTCTCGAGGTCAACGAGAATACCCCCCCCGAGTGTCGGGCTAAACCCGCCGGACCTCTGGACGCGTTCACTGTCGAATGACCTTCGCAAGGTCATCGACGTCTCCAGAAGGAGATGACCCTAAGGTAGACCTAAACCCGTAGCTGGAGGAGCTGGAAAGCTACTACTCCCCGGATCCATCCCCGCTACAAAGCGGAGGGCCCTACTCTACCGCGAGAACCACCCCAGTTTGACCTTGGCCCACCCGGAACCAGTGGTCGACGGCGTCCCCACCCCTTCGTCCTATACTAGACCTAGACCCGTAGCGGGAGGAGCTATGGAGCTACGACTCCCCGGGTTCATCCCCGCTACAAAGCGGAGGGCCCTATCCTACCGCGAGAACACCCCGAAATGACCTTTGGCCCAGACGGAGCCAAGGTCGATGACGCGACCCGACCTACTCTAGCCCTAAACCCGGTGTGGGAGGAGCTATGTAGCTGCGACTCCCCGGGTTCATCCCCGCTGCAAAGCGGAGGTCCCTATGCTTACTTCCCGACCTCCCAAGAGGTCAGCCGGCGTGCTGCAAAGCAGACCGGTGCGCGACGAGCGCCCAAAAAGATTCCAGAACTGTCTGGAGGAGAGTCCCTGATGGCTGCAGAGCCGAAGAGAGACTGAACTGAAATTTACGGTTGCGGCGCTTGGTTATAGTACGGCGGAATTATTCGCATAGCGAGAAACACCTCGGTGCTGGCAGCCACCTGGCGGGCAGCTCCGGGGGCTCCAATTCTCTGGCCGCCGACTTCAGTCTTGCGCCGACCGTCATCGGGTGCGGATCGGAGGCTCCTGCAGAGGAACTCTCAAAGGTAAACAATGCCGCTCGTCGTTTCCCGAGATTTATACTCGTGGATGCGGTCTCTTCTATTTATCATATTTATTTTATTTATAATAATATTTATTAATATATATATATATATATATTTTTTTTTTTTTTTTTTTTTTTTTTTTTTTTTTTTTTTTTTTTTTTTTTTTTAGGTTTTAGGTCACGGAAAACGCGCAGGATGTGACACTGCAAAAGCAGTTGAAATCGATTCGATAGTTTTCAAAAAATCACCTTTTTTCTTCATGAAAAAGTTCGATTCGGACCCCTCTAACTCGAGAATGGTTGCTCCGATATCGATGTTCGTGGTGCCAAAATGCTTCATTTACACTCTCTAGTAGTGCTGCAAAACCAGTTCAAATCGATTCGATAGTTTTCAAAAAATCACCTTTTTTCTTCATGAAAAAGTTCGATTCGGACCCCTCTAACTCGAGAACGGTTGTTCCGATATCGATGTTCGTGGTGCCAAAATGCTTCATTCACTCTCTCTAGTAGTGCTGCAAAAGCAGTTGAAATCGATTCGATAGTTTTCAAAAAATCACCTTTTTTCTTCATGAAAAAGTTCGATTCGGACCCCTCTAACTCGAGAACGGTTGCTCCGATATCGATGTTCGTGGTGCCAAAATGCTTCATTCACTCTCTCTAGTAGTGCTGCAAAAGCAGTTGAAATCGATTCGATAGTTTTCAAAAAATCACCTTTTTTCTTCATGAAAAAGTTCGATTCGGACCCCTCTAACTCGAGAATGGATGCTCCGATATCGATGTTCGTGGTGCCAAAATGCTTCATTTACA
>JBBEEM010000099.1:0-30559 GCA_037305995.1 Sclerodermus sp. 'alternatusi'
TACTATGATTATTATTTGAAAACATTGTAAGTCCTTTATGTATACACAGAAGATCATGACCTTTTTATATTTATTACCCAGTTTTTCATAAACTGTTTTTCACATTTGATTATAATTGTCTTCAAAATAATCAAAAATTTAATTAATGTAATATATAATTTCTCCTGTATTGCATTTCTTTATAAATTACCGATGGAATTTATATAAATTTATTTGTGTGCATGCATGTAAGAAATACATTTTATAAAATATTTTTTTAATTTGGCATTTGTATTTATCTTTTTCTTAATTTCCTTTGAAATTATCTCATTTTTCTTTTCTAATATATTTAAAAAAATATCACATATATTTTTGAAAAGTATAGTGATATTTTGGAGTTAATCGTACAATAATTTACAGGTACTTTTGTATCTTTTGTAATAAAATGGTTCCCGGTTGGCACATCGAGTTCCACTTTACGTTTTTTGCCTTTAACTAAATTTTAATACAAGTAAAACATTTTTTATTGAATTTTGCTATGTAGTAGAATGTGCGCTCTGATACTTTTGGGGCACAATAATGTCTTTATTCCTCAGAAAAAAGCAAAATATCAAATGTCAAGTCCGACATTTTCCCCAGGATGTAAGCTGTCAAAATTGATACTACTTTGACATTTATTTTTCTATTAAATTTAAGTAGTTTCATTCCACACAGATATTAGGCAAAACATTGAACCCTTTTCAGCATATTAAAATTTGTTTCATAATTTTTCATTGTATTTTGAGTGTGTCAATGTACAAAGGGTATTGTTGCTCCGTAATGGAGATTATTTAATTAGTTTGGCGCTGTAAACACTTGCTGCCAGTGTGTAAATATAAATAGAAGTAATCCCTAGAATTCTGAGGTCTAGTTTTCTGTACATACATGTAAATTGCTAATTGTTTGTGGACATAAAATAATAGAAAGAACGCAAAAAAGGTAAGTTTCATTTGCAGTTATTTGTTAAAAGACTACAAAACTATAAACAAGTAATTTTATTAAATTGGATTAGGTTAGATCAAGTTATTTAGTGAAAGTAAAAAATTTGTAAAAATAACATGCACGATTTTGCATGAAAATTAATTATACAGTAAGTATTTAACAAAAGTTTTTTGTTTTATAGGAATAACAATTTCAAGGTAAGCTTCTTTGAGTTGTTCCCAATTCCTGATATTCGTTTAAAATATTAATCTTGAACTTTGATACAAAATCTTATGTGTGAAATAATCCAAATAGATTTTCTCACTTAAAACAAAATTAATTATATTAAAAAAATTAAGTATATATGATTATTTTATGTAAATCTGTTAAATCATTTTCAATTTCCTCGTAACATTAAAAACAAATTAAAATGAATGATTAATCATACAATATAATTGTTTAGTATGGCAACAGTTCACCGAGAAGCTATTCAGAAGCAAATTCAGCAAGACTGGGCAAATCGTGAATATATTGAAGTTATTACAGGCAGTATTAAAAAAATAACAGATTTTCTAAATTCATTTGGTAAGAATATAAAAACATATTACTTTAATAAAAATATATAAATGTGTTAGTAACAGAGAAAAATGTTTAGATGTATCATGCAGAACAAGACTGGCTAAATTAAATGCAAGAATGACTACTTTAGAGAGAAGAATTGAATATCTTGAAGCACGTGTAAGTAAAAACATCAATAATTAAATATTTAAAGAAAACAATTAAATACTTAAATATTTACTTATTATAAATTTATTGTTGTCTTATACAATAGTTAGAAATGAAAACACTTAGTTTATTTCTTTATAGATTATTTATCTTACTTATGTTTTCAGGTTACTAAGGGAGAGACATTAACTTAAATCTAAAAATGATCAATATATGACAATTATGAGAAATTTTTTTATTTTTATTATACTCATATACAATGAAATAAAATTATCGTTCATTTATCTAGAACTCTACACATCTCGCACTTCTACTATGTTATAAATTATTCTGTACTCCAGTACCTGGGTTTTGAATCATCATATGATCTAAGGTCCAACCAGTAAGCTTCTTCTCGTACATTTCCTACACTGTAAACAGTAAAAATAAAATCAATTTAACATTAAATTTAGCAATAAATATTGGACTATTCTTGATGCGTATATTCTTATATTCTAATGTTTCAATATTTGAGCCATTTATTTTGAATGTGGCCTAAGTCCATTTATACTTTAAATGGAGATATTTAAGGAATTGATACATAATTTGCTGTTATATATGTAATTACGGACAACAGAAAATAATTGATAAATGGACTTAGGCCACTTTCAAAATAAATAGCTCATTTATATTTCCTTACCCTTTTGAATTTCTTCCAATAAAGAAGATATCACGTACTAAACATGGGTAATAGCAAGTGTAGATAGGAAAAAATACTAACATAGTACGGAAACTATATCCAAAAGCAACCATTGTTGCAGCACCCATGAAAACTGCATAAAGAAATACAATGACATTAGAGATACATACAACATTGTATTAAATAAATTGAAATCTAAATTATCATTTTGCTTACATGAAACATTCCTGCTCCATAAACTATTAATGTCCAACACTTCCTCCATCATCATTCTCGTACCATGAAAAGGTACAGTAGCTAAATAGGTTTTGGCAAACAGACCTAACAATGATATTGTATTATAAGAAATTTGTTTTTTCAATTTCAAGTGAGAGCCTTTAAGAACAGTGCACAAAGTAGTAAAGAACAAGCTTTCAAGATTGCATCTTTTAAGTCCCATATAATAATCCAACTTCTGTTGATCCTCAGGAGCCTAAGAAACAGAATGCAATAATCTGTAATATACAAACTGCATCGATGTTCAAAACAACAGCCTCATATTAATTGAGACCCATTTAATAATGATTATAAAAGTATCAGAACTTTGTCGAACTTATTTATAGAAGGTTTTAAGTTAGACAATATATTGAAACCTACTTATGAATGTATGCTCATTGTTTGAATATTTCTCACAGAAGAGAAATACACTTTACACATACATTCAGTCTAGATGATATAATAATTTTTCTACTTACATGAATAAGTTTACTCATTTTTAACAGGGAGGATTATAGTAACATAAAAAAAATTACAAATTCTTAGATATCACTGAATATAACATCAATATAATATGTTAATATAATGATATATTAATATCTGTAAAAAAAACCAGACACAGATACTAGTTAGTTAAAAATATGTCAATAAGGTAACCGGGAGAATTTGCCTCTACTAAATTTATCAATGATTCTTGAAAATGGGATCGTCGGTATGTAAAACTCGGTCGGTAAAATATTTTCAGTATAAGCTTATTATCCACTACTATTTGAAAATAATAATTACGTTAAAGATTTATTTATAATTATGTGATTCCAATAAAATTAATTGTGAAATAAAATTTGTCGGTTAACGTTTGATTTTTAATATTTTATTTAATTTTTTTCATCGGTAATAGTGAACTTGGTTTCTCTATTGGGTAAACTTTAAACATTACCGATATTTCGTGAGGAGGTAGAATCTTTGCTACTGTTAAGTCAATGATTGATAGTACGACTGATTATGTAAGTGTCAAATTATACCTTTAACCTCAATTATATAAAATATATAACCTTTAAATATTTATTTAACCCAATATAAAGTTCAGTGACACTTATAATCTTTGTGTGCGTATGTGTTTCAGCATCAGATTTCATAAATCTACAAGATGTTTCGATCTGCGATTAATGTAGTTATTAACCAGGTATTATTAATTTTTTGTACACCAAGTACATTGTAATGTAATATTATGAATATAGTTAACTTGATAAGAATAATTTTAATCTTAGAAGTAATTTTACTTTTAATTTTAGAATGTGAAACTTGTTCCATTACGTTTATATAGTAAAGCAGAATCACCAAGTCAAAGCAAAACAGGAACAAACATTAATGTCAATGTAGCTGGACTTAGTCAGAATTGTTTCAACTTGCCCAATACACGTAATTTTATTTAAAAAATATAATTTGGTATACACTTTCTATAAGAAAAACAACTATTATTGTTATTATTATTATATTTTTAGCGGTGGGACCTAGTGCATCGAAGGATAAAGAATATAAAAATCCAGAGTATTTCTGTTATCATGTGGATACATTTGGAGAGGCTGAAGTGGAATTAGCTAAATATAGATTACCTCCACCTTCAAATAAAAGGCCATTTAAATAATAAATGGGATGGATATGTCCATTACTTCTCTATATAACAAATGCGTAGTCTACAGATGACTCAATGTCATTAAAAATTCTTATTTCACAACAATATAGTATGATCAAAGTAATATATGATTTAAACATTGTTAAAATCTTTTAGAAATATATATGTACCTTTGTAAGGTGAAAAACAGCATTCTATAATTTATATTTTTAAAGAATAAGTGATGAAAGAAAGTGGATAAGCTGTCTGTGACCTTATAGGTAAATATTATTAATTATAATTTCTAATACTTCTCATGTACGACTACAGAAGTAATACAGAGCTAATAAGTTGCTTTTATTTAAACAATAACATTTAATGTTAAATCAATATTGATAAAAAGAAAGTAATATTTTCCATCGATAACCTGCAATAAAAATTTCCTACAAACTTTTCACTGATATAAAGAATTCCTTCCAATCACACTTGAGACTTTTTTCTACTACAATGTACATATTTTTATTATCTATTTGTTTATTTTATTATTAATTTATTTATATATTATTATAGTAATTTACATTTCGATAATAAGATATCAATCATAAAAAATTAATCTCTAATATAACCTACAGAAAAAGATTAAATGACTTTTAATAACAAAAAGTTCTTACATTTCTACTTATAAAATTTAATATAAATATTTTTACACATATTTTTATTATATACAAACATATATGTGTATAAGCTACAATAAAATGTTTTTATTAAAAATCATAAAAAAAAAAAATAAAACTTAGTACATTAACGCAAGAAACTTTTTCTGTGAGCACATATCCAAGGCAGAAAAAGTAATGTGATAGATCGAATAAAATTTCCTAACCTATAAGTGGACTTTGACGTGTCAATAAAAAATATCTCCTTTTAACTAGGGAAATTTTCGAGGATAGTAATCTTCAATATGCCTGAATACACTTGTCACGTGGCAAAAGAACATAATAGGACGAGCTCAGTTTTTCTTATGACGTGATATGAAGTGATTAAAGTAGAAGAAATAATGCAAAAGTGGCTGCAAATCAAAAAATTCTTTATCTTTCCAGTATAACGTGTTACCTCCATTAAAATTAAAGGAGGGGCATTAGCACAGTCTATAGTGTAGCATTTGAAAACTCAGTTTCATCTGAGACAAATTGACAAGACAATTAGTAAATCAGAAGAATTGGTGCTTCTAGTACTGAGATTGAATATTTACATTTATTAGCATTAAAGATGTCTTCCGCTATGAGAAAGTCTCTGCTTTCAATACTGAAAAATAAGCTTTCAAATCAAAGGCCATCATCGAATTTTCTACTCACCAGATTCAATTCTTTTTACTTATTCAACAATTATAGAGAGCAATATATTTTGCCTCCATGTTCAAGGTGAGCTAATGTTTTATGAATCCATGAATTTCCAACTCGATTCTTTCATTCGTTTTACACAGACTTGCAAAATACAATTATTTTTTAAAAGCTATGCTCATTAGCAATTTCAAGAAGTGACAACTGAGAGCAGTAGCAAAACGAATAATGGCATTTGTTAAAATGCAAAATAATTATAGAAGTGTCATTGAAAAATCCAGATGTGCAGTAAAATGTATAAATATGGACGATTAATTTTAATGAAGCAAAGCCAACATTAGTGGTTTTCTATATCAGAAGTTAGCATTAATTACCATAAAACTTGCTTATCTCTATCAACCTAGCTATTGTTACAATAAACGAATTCTTCTCAATAACATTACTTTGGTCGTGGGCATGGATAATTTTAAATGATATTAAATTCTTACACATTTGAATATTATATTTTATTCGCATATGCATATTTTGTGCATTCTTAATATCCTCAACCTTCAAAATACTTATTAGAAAAATGGCATTATTGTTATATTATATATGCTTAAATATTGAGTAATAAAATTTAAGAATCCTTTTTTACCTACAAATTAACTGCTTATTAAATTTATATATTATATATATATATATATATATATATATATATATATATATATATATATATTTAATAAATAATTAATAATAAATAAATTATATATATAACAGAATTTAAAGGAATTAATAAGAAATTTACAGTCAAAAAAAGGAATTTTATTCAAACATTTACTCATGTTACTACTAATAACTTCTTTTTTCATCTTGTTTATCAACGGATCGAGTATCTATTTACGATATTATCTTGTGTGGACAGTAAGCGGATAATTCTCTACAAACATAATAATTATGTATTTGGAAAACATCGCTATTAAATTCTATGATTCATTAATATCCTGAAAGTTGTTTTTTATAATATTATCTATTTATCGTTATCATTTAATATCAAGCTTTTTAATATTTTTTGGGGAATTAACGACTTACCCAGTTGATATTTTTTGTTAATACACATATATTTGTAGCACAATATATGTGTAAGCAAATTTAAAAAGGCTACCCCATTTCTTTATTTATCTTTCCTCTCTCGTCTGATAGAAAAATATCTGTATGTTATTAACGTTAAAAGTATACAGTCAATAAAATCACAGTCTCTTCAGGATCTACCCCAAAAATCTGAACAATTTCGAGAGTTCAACTTTTCTCTAGATGGTCCTCGAGTTTGTCTTCTATCACATATCCTCTTCTATCGTATTTTTTCTTTTTGTACAGTCTTTGAATTCGATCTTTTTATCTATTCTCCTATTATTTCATAGAAAAATATCTATATGGCAATAATGTTAAAAGCGTACAGTCAATAAAACCAAGTCTTTTCGGGATCTTCCCCAAAAATCCGAACAAATTCAAATGTTCAGTTTCTTTCCATGCGGCCTCGAGTTTCTTTTGTATTTTCCTTTTTCATTTTATCGTATTACTTTATCTTTTTTTCTAGTTTTCCATACAATATGATAATATTTATGTTATCTATACAAATATATACAGAGTGTAACAAAACAATCGCACTTCCTTGAAGGGGGTGATTCCTGACGCTATTCTAACAACTTTTTTCTTTTGCCATTTTTTAATCTAAAGCTTAGTATTCCAGATATTCAATTGATAAAAGATGCCATTAGCTAGACAGAGATATTCCAATAGTTGAAGTGAGATAGCATTTCTTTCTGTCTCACATCAACTGTATGTCTGTTGTTTTTAACTAATAGTACTTATATTATTGAATATCTCGAAAACTAAGCTTTAGATTGTTACACCCTGTATAGGGTGTAAAAATGATTCTCTTCAAAAGTTTAAGAAATTTTTTTTGAGAGGGGGGAGGGAGATTCTACGACAATTTTATATTTACCATTTTTCGATCTAAAGCTTAGTTTTAAAGATATTTAACAATAAAATTATTATTAGTTAGACAAAGACAGTCAGCTAGTTGAAGCGAGATAACATCACTCTATCTTACTTCAACCAACCGACTGTCTCTTGGTCTGTTCTTCGTTGCTGCACTACCTACACTGGTGCAATTATATGCCAATCAGGAACCAATAACAGTATTTTTCTAATTTCTGATTGGCATATAATTGCACCAGTGTAGCTAGTGCAGCAACGAAGAAGAGACCTTCTGTCTCTTTGTTATTGAATATTTTGGAAACTAAGTCTCATCGGAGGAGGAATCATCCCCCTCTACGGTCTGTTAAAATTTCAAAGAGGATCATTGTTACATCCTGTTTTATATCGAAAACAATATTTAATCAATAAGGTCAAAATCCACCATGAATTTCCCCAAAATTTTGAGTAGGCTGGATGGTTTATTCTGCTGTTTCTTTCTTTTCATTCTCTAACGCGGTCTTTAAGCTTGTCTTTGATCATCCGGTTTTTATCATATTTTCTATTACACGATACAAAACTTTATGATATCGGAAATTGCGTGATATGTCGATTAAATCAAAGTCTTCAGGATTTTCTTAGAATTCGCAAAAGGTTTGGCCGCCATTTTCCCTTTTCTTTTTTCTCACTTGTGTACAATCATCGAGTTTGATCTTTTTTCTCTCATTGCGCGATACAAAAGTATAACGAGTGTAATAGCGAGTACGAGCATAAAAGTACAATGAGATCGAACAAAATCCTGAACAAATTTGTCTTTCCCTTTCTTTTTTCTCAAGACGGTCCTCGAGTTTTCATTTGAATTTTACTCGTGTTCTCCATGCACCGTGTTAAGATATATCGAATGTAAAATACGTCTGAGCGTGGTGCGCTAATGCAAATAACGAAAATTGTAAGCGAGGCTATAAATAAGGAGCCGGCTTATAAATTTACTCTGGAATCTTGAAAGAAATCCCGAGGTTCTGTTTTTAATAACAAGAAACGTCTTTCAACGTCTCACAATGCAATTGGAGGATTTGAATTCTCTCCGGGTTATTAATAGGCCTGTGACCGTTGACATCCTACCTTTTTAGCGACTATCTATGGAAAATCATTCAATTACCATCGCATTGCCATTACTACGTATATTAATATTATTATTAGAGTCATTCCTATTATTGTTATAATGCTTGGTTGGTATATCTATTCGGAATTTTCGAGTTTTCTCCTTAGTCCAGGCCACGAACCTCCTCGAGCAATCGAGTCCTTAAGGAATAAATTTTCGGGCATCAACTTTTTGCAAGTATAAAAGTGCAAGTAAAAAAATTATAAAAAATAGAGGAGGGTGGGGGAAAGTAGAGAATTCCAGGCGAAGATTCGTTCGATCGAATTTTTCATCAAGTGTCGTCTTCTTTTTGCTTCTTGCAGATTCGCGCAAATTAACGCACGTATGGCCCACTCGGCTTCCCAGACAAATTGGGTGACTATGAGGGATGAAAGTCGTGAATTAATGGCCATTTGGCCGGATATTGTGCGCGATCTTACGGAAGCTGGCCGCCATCTTGAGATCCCCGACGTCACCAAATGGATGGCGAAGGTGAGAACAGCTGATCGCCCATATTTCAGAGGGATTTCCACTTTTCTACCATTAATTGCAATCAATGTGGATTTTCTGACTATATATCCTGATGAAACTTCCAATCCAATTGAAACTTGAGTGTTTCGTAGACTTGTCAGATGATTAAATCATTGAACTTGAAAATTTAGCTCTTTGGAGTGATTACTATGGAAGATTAAATGTCTTGATTGAATTGGCAGGTGCTACAATATAATGTTCCAGGAGGAAAGAAAAGTAGAGCATTAGCAACGGTGTATGCATACAGAATGCTTGCACCGCAGGATCAGTTAACAGATGAAAATATTCGACTTGCTAGAATTTTAGGCTGGTGCATCGAACTGGTTGGTGATTTTCAGAACGAAAGCCATTCCTCTTATTGCATTCTTTAAATTAACATACTCTTTTATTATGCAGTTGCAAGCCTTTTTCTTAATATTAGATGATATCGAAGATAAATCTACGGTAAGGAGGAATCAACCATGTTGGTATTTACAAAACAATCTTGGCTTAGCTGCTATTAACGATGGGATACTTGTTGAACAAGCTGTTTATCAGCTATTAAAAATGCATTTCAAAGATAAAGAATGTTATCTCGATATCTTAGAATTATTCCATGATGTAAGTTTCACATAATTAAGTGATTAGTCATTTTATCAGATCAAATTTCAGCAATGATCGGATCACAAGTTTACTTTTAACAGGTAACCATGAAAACAGCAATGGGACAAAGTCTGGACTTATTATCTATTGATTCTAATAAGAGACCAAAATTGAATTTATTCACAATGAATCGTTATAACTCCATTGTCAAGTACAAGACGGCTAATTATACTTTTGTACTTCCAATTGCTCTTGCTATGTATTTTGTAAGTATAATTATGAAATAGCTATAAATACAGAGAAGTATAATTTTATATAATAATGTCTCAACGTTATCGTTTACATATCGTTATCATTATTAATAGTAGTAGGCTAATTAGGATTGGTAAATTCTGAAAAAATGCTTGAAATATTTAACTATTGAGAAATGATATTACTATGTTAAAGCTTCTCACTCTTTAAATCAAAATTATATTATTCAAAATATAAATAATATTTCAATTGAAACTATTATACAGGCTGGTATAAAGGATCCAGAAATGCATAGACAAGCCAAAACTATTTTGATAGAAATGGGCCACTTTTTCCAAGTACAAGATGACTATTTAGACATTTTTGGTGATGAAGCAATTACTGGCAAAGCAGGATCAGATATAAAAGAAGGAAAGTGTACTTGGTTAGTTGTAGTTGCATTACAACGTGCTACCTCAGAGCAACGAAAGATTTTAGAAGTAAGTGTATAACCATTTATGCATAAACAATGTGGTACACTATGGAGAATTGTTTAAAATGAATGATTAATTATATATCGAAAGCAAATTTCATCTTCAGATTTTAACTACTTTTCATTGTTTCTAACATATCTATAATATTACAGGAATGCTATGGTTATGACGATGAGGAAAAGATTGCTCGTGTTAAACAATTGTACAATGATTTAGGATTGCCAAATACTTATTCTATATACGAAGAAGATACATATAATTTACTAAATACTCATATTCAACAAATATCACGTGGTCTTCCACATGGCTTGTTTTTCAAAATGCTTGAAAAAATGTACCGTAGAACTTCATAAAATAATTAAGAAATACAATCAAACAAAATAAGGTGCCCTTATAAAAAACAGACGAAAAACAAAAAAAAATTTGATAAATTTAATTTTAACGGATGAGGGTTTCTAAAAACTATTTTAAACATTCCCATGAAGCAAATTCTAACGTTTAGATTACTAAAAAAAAAACGTATTATATTTGGTAATAAGGAAAATTAATTTCGTAAAACAATTTATTAGTTGTATATGTATATGTGGGATCTTTTCATTCGGTTAAAGTGATCGTGAAAAAATACTTGCCATTTAAATTCGTTTATATATATATATGATTAGAATTAAATTCTTTAATTAAATTTTATACAATATTAAATTACTTTAAAAATATATAATGTATATACAAACGCAATGTACAAAATGATGCATGAAAATTGCATTTTTCAAAACATGAAATTTGAAGTTTAAAGGACTTTTAATACTTTAAAAAAATGTATATATATATATATTTTTTTAAGAAAATATATATATATAATTATACTTAAAATATATATATATGTATGTAAGCATAAAATGTACATATATATATATTCCTTTACAAAGTTTTTCTGCTTTACAAACAACCGTAACAGAAATAT
Source organism: Sclerodermus sp. 'alternatusi' (assembly GCA_037305995.1). Lineage (NCBI taxonomy): Eukaryota > Metazoa > Arthropoda > Insecta > Hymenoptera > Bethylidae > Sclerodermus > Sclerodermus sp. 'alternatusi'. Next base: position 11,445 of record JBBEEM010000099.1, read on the forward strand.
ATTCACTTTCACATTTATATATTTCTATATAAAATTTGTTATTTGAAAAACAAATATAAAAATAATTATTATTTCTTTATTTTCTTAACTGTGTTAATGTTTCTTTTTTTCTTACCTATCATGCTAATTCGCTTAACATTGTTTCGTACCTTCAACCTTACAATTTTTTTCAGTTCTTGCCTCAAGTTTTGAAATCCCTCATTAGATGTAGACTGTGCGAAAAACGTTTTTGCCTCTGAAATAATAAATATATAAAATTTCTATCAAGTGATGGTTAGATATTGCATTGATTTAGCAACTTACCACAAAAACGAACATCATTTGTATCAAAAAAGAAATTGTTATTTACTTTGAACTGACTATTCTCTTTACTGTTTTCATTTGCTACATTATTTTGTGTATTCCATATATTAGCTTCATCTGGTTCATTTTCATTATCCGATGAATCATACTTGAATGGATTTTTCATATCAAAATTAAACTTAAATGGCTCTGTTTTTTCAGATTGAATAGGGTCCTTTTGGACTAGATCTTTACCTGAAAAAAAAAGTTAATATAGTTAATAAGTCACAGTAACAAAAAAATAATTTCATTATACGTAGAAAAAATCTATGATCAAAAAATGTTACACTTTACAAAGATTTTGTACCTTCTTCCTGTGGTTTTAACCCTAACATTTTGACTACACTGAACTTTTCTTCTGTATTACTAAGAATTTCTTTTAATGATGAAGAAACTGTATAAAATGTTTCTTCAGATACAGGAACATCCTTATCAGATTTATATGTGCGTCCTTCCTGTTTTTCTTTTTCCTCATTTTTAACATCAGCCTCTATATTTTCAATTTTATCATGCGTTTCTTTCTCGTGAGTAACTTCAAATTCTGCATGTTGGTTTTCCGTTGGGTCATATCTTATCATTTTTCCTTTACTGTAAATGTACACTAATAAAAGTTAATTAAGGCTTATATTTTTAATAAAAGAATTTTTATAACTATTTAGATGTTCTTAATATTACCTTACGTGTTTCTTTTGAGCATTATCTTTTTTAACTATAGGAGCACCTAAGACATCTTCAAGGAGATTCATTTGCCATTCTTTTTCTTTTTTAATATCGAGTGTATTTTCCATCTCAACATCAGTATTATCTTTAACATTTTCATCAATTTTATCATCGGTAAAACGGCTATCTAGAGTAAAACGTGCATCATTTCCAAGAACACGTGCATCGCCTACCTGAAAATAAATAAGCATATAAAAGAATATATGAGCTTAGTAACAGAGAAACTATTATATCATATAAATATTATACAAACCCTTTTATAAGGATCAATGTTAAAATTAAAGCTTTCTTCGTTATCGTCATTGACATTATCCTCATTTTCAAATAAAGCTTTATTCTTAGCTCGAGTTTTGATTTGAGTTGGAGTAACGTCAAAATCATCATCAAATATAATTTTATTGCTTTTGTTTGGATTATCCTACAATATACAAAGTAAAATATAGTTTATAAACTCTCTGTCATTAATTTATTGAAGTAACAATGTGAAATAAATATTTAAGAAAGCTTACCAAATTCTTTAATGCATCTCTAACTAACTGTTCCTTTGCTTTAAATGCTGATTTCTGTTTTTTCAATGACAATAATCGTTTTTCCTCCGATTCATTAACATTATTCGATTTTTGTGGTTTTTTACCGTTCCTTAACTTATTCATCGTTAAATAAATATGAAAATAATTTTTGTCTAAAACCTACAATTTTAACCACACAAACATCAGTCTTAAGCATAACCTAACTTTTATGAGCACTCCACATGTATCCTACGCATAGATATATAAATAAGGAGATGGAGCAATCTCTTGCGGGGAGGAAGCCGCTTCAGGGGTGTGAGGGATAATATCATTGGTGCCGCAACGATCATTGGTTCTAGTAAAATTGGACCAAATACAAATTAGTCTCTTAACTTATGGTAAATATATAATTTCTTTTAAATTTTTATCATCAAAAATAGCATGCATTAAAAAAAAATAAAAAGTGATTAAATTTATGTATTGGGTTGTTCGATAATTAATGTCGTTTTTTTCTCATAGATGGCATGAATTTCATATTTCAGGTAGTTGGGATTGCGTGGCTTACATTATTATACACTATTTTAAAGATTAGACTTTAGGCTATACCCATACAGGAAGAGCTGCCAAAGGATGTCTTATGGAAGTCTTTTTCAAGACATCAATTGGCAGTTCCTAAAAGACTTCTCAGAGACGTCATATTTAGTATGTCTTAGAAAGGACAACTAAAAGACATCCTGAGATGTCTTGAATAGGACATCTGAAAGTAGTCCGATTTGGCGCAGTTTAATTGCAGAATTACCCACTATGCGGAGCTACAATTACTAGTGTGTCTCAATTTCGTGATTTTTTAATCGCGAACATAATCAAAATGTTACAGATTCTAAGTTTTTAAATAGTGATTATTGCTGAAAAATGTAAAGAGTTAAATTAAAATTTAGAATGTGTAATTGTAGAATCGATTCATCATCGTGAATAAATAAAATATGTCTAGAAGAAAAAACGAATTAACGGTTAGTGAACAGTTTTATTAATTTTTATATTTATTACTTGTCTTTAATCGAAACAAAAAGTATTTTATTTTCAGATATTGATTTGTATTTAATACTTAATATTTATACTTTCAGATAATTACAATTATATATATATATTTTATTAATATTGTATTTTATTATACTAGCTCTTAAAAAAGAATAAATAAAATTTTATTATATATATATCGATTATTCTTTTATAACCTAAATTTTATTCCCGAAATATTAACCCAAAATGTAAACATCCCACAATGTCTTAAAACTAGATTTTTAGGACATCCCGGGATGTCATATCACTAGATCATAAAGACTTCCCATGGCAGTCTTTTTCGCGGTCATTGGACATCTATAAGACATCCATAGGCAGTCTTATGGCAGTCTTTTGGATGATCCTAAAGACATTTAAGACTTCCTATGGATGTCTTCAGGACATCAAATTCCTATGTGGGTATCTTCAGTCAAAAACTGAGCGTCATTAGTAAAAAACAAGTTGGTTAATATTAAGTTGAAAATGGACAATCAAAGAGAGCATTATCGGCATATTTTATTGTTTTACTTTCGAAAAGGCAAAAATGCGGTGCAGGCTCGGAAAAAATTATGTGAAGTTTATGGTGAGGACTGCCCTACTGAACGCCAGTGTCAGCGTTGGTTTGCTCGCTTTCGTTCTGGAAATTTTAATGTGCAAGATGTACACTGACCGGCAATAAATGAGTCCCTGTTAGGCATCGAGTATAGCATAAAGCAGGCTGGACAAATTTTCGCTCTCTCTTGCACGTGACGTCAAAATGCTTGTTGGCAGGGTGGTAGGAGAAGCGCCATGTCAATGTGTGTGTGTCAAGTATAGGCCAGTGTATGGCAATACATTATATTATGCCTATAGGTTGACTGGCGGGGGCAGAGGAAAATGTGGTGGGAGGTGTTTCGATTCCACATCCTCGTCTTACGCACGCTAAATGATAAGGATAGCTTTATATGGGACGAAATCTCTGCGGACAAAAGTCGAGTCCCTATCGGCGTCCTTGTTTGGCTTTATTGCTTTATTGCTTTAGCATATTCTCTAACTCATTAAACTTATTTTTTCTGTCTAAGGAACGCGCGCAACTCTAGGCCGCTATTTGACACTTTACTTATGCATCGCACTCTCACCTATCATTTCTACTTAATATTATAGGAATTGTCATTTTTCAGGGAAAATAAATTATTACTTTAATAATTTTATAATTTAAATTTATTTAAATATTTTTAGATAAAGAGGCTGTTCCATTTATAAAAAATAAAGGGTTCTTAAGAGAATCGATTCCTTTATACGCACACTGACCGGCAATGATGCAGTGCAAACCATAGTCTATGGCTGACTTCGGCCTGATCTATGGCTCATATACAAAAACTAAATTAAATAAATATATATAGAAATTAAGAATTAAATAATAGACAATAAATTGGATAATTAAATATGACACTTAAATATATATTAAATTATAATTTATTACAATTTTTAAAAATAAAATTAATTCATTTTAATTATAATTTTTCTTAATATAATAATAAATAATTTATAAAATCAACAGTAATCTAAGAGTATAAGTCGATAAGAAATAGAATCGAGATATTGCCTATGTTCCCGCAATACTTCTCCGCATTCCCCTCTAGCCAGAAAGGATAGAGATGAAAGCATGCCTGAGCGGTTGTCAGACAAGGACGACAATAGTGACGCCAATTTTGTCCGAAAATCAGAATTTCCCCTCAAAAGCATCCTTGTCTTTTTAATAGCAAAAAACAAGGATAGAATCCAAAACACCTCCCACCAATTTTCCCCTTTAGCCCCGTCTTTCAATCGAGGGGTATTGGAGGAAAAAAGCAAAGAGATATTAGCGCTGATCTAAGAGAGATAGTCTGATAAGGGGAGGTATCGCCTATGTTCTCGCGATACTCTCCGCCTCTCTCTATACCCCTGAAACTTCTCCGCCTTTCCCCCGATTTGGGATATATGACGTCATGTGCGAGTGAGAAGGAAGATATGCCTTCTTCTTTTTCAGCTATACTCGAAGTCAGCCATAGACTATGGTTTGCACTGCATCATTGCCGGTCAGTGCACACCTCATACATATACATCCATATCGCACTTCTCCGATATTCGCGATTTCTTAAAAGTGACATAAATTTTCAAGCAATAATAAATTTTCAATTTATTAACGTTTAAGGAAAACATGCATTTTTAAAGATTTTTATACGTGGATAAATTAAATTATCAAAATATACGATTGATAGAGAAGGAGGAAATTAGTATACCCTCAAAATTTCTTGCAAATCGGTCCAAAATGAAAAATTTGCAGTGCACTGAAGATGCAAAAGTAGTCTAATTTTCCAAGATTTTAGGTTAAATTAAATATTTTTTGCATCTTTAATAATCTGTAACGTTTTCATTTATGAACTGATTTGCATGTAATTTTGAAGGAATACTAATTTCCTCCTTCTCTATCAATCGTATGTTTTGATAATTTAATTTATCCACGTATATATAAAAATCTTTAAAAATGCTTGTTTTCCTTAAACGTTAATAAATTATGAAAACCGCAGTTTTTTACAAATTTCAAAAACATGTCAACTAGTAAATAGTCTGTCCTAAAATTCCTTTTTTATGCATTCATTTTAACAATTGTTGTAACGATGTAAAAATCGTTATACCATCTCTCGACCGATTCTCAATTTTAAATGGAAAATTCAGAATAGATTGAGCACACCCGGTACCGAGGTGCCTAGGCTGTTGTCCGGATCAGCTGGCGACATCAGTGAGTGGGAGAGAGACGGAAATAGACCGTGTTGTGTCTCTGTCCGACGCCCGAGTGTATCAGGGGCTATCCTTGTCTCTCTCACTAACGCACGATCTAATACGGGTTAGACTGATTCCTCCGACACAACATAAGCGTCCAAGTTTAAATGCGTGTGTGTGTGTGAGGAGGAATAATTGAACTGTCAAACTGACAGTTCAACGAATTTCCCCTAACTTGTCTGTCGAATCTTGAAGAAGTTGGTCGAGAAATTTGTATATTTTATTAAGACCTAAAACGATCGGTGGCTAACGGAATCGGTAGTGCTGGTGTCGTGTTGCGAGTTCCGCGACTCCTGGACTACTGCCGGTGTAACAATCGGGATAACACGTGGATTTCCACATTCGTTCCTGGAACATTCCGGACAGCGCTAAGGAGGGATCAACCAGGGAACATTGAGTGGAATTATCCCAGGGAATTACTGAAACTGCGGCGTGCGTAAGTGGGACGCCACTTGACGTTGGTCCAGTTTTGTGTTAGTCCTGTGAGTTTTGTTAGTTCCCGCGGAGACTAGCCACCTCAACGCGCCGAAAGATCATCGGGACATTTTCTGGCGGGACTTTTTCTTAGCAACGAGTGGAACACCCCTCCTCGGGTTGGACAGTCTCCTCTCGCAGGAGCGGGTGATTTTCGTCCGGATACGAAAAGCTTCTAACTCATACGCTCTTGGCGAGTGCATCGGATATACAGGGTGTCCGGAAATTAGCACACTTCCTGCGAGGGGTAGTTTCTTGACCGAGTCGAAAAGTCCTATATCATTTTTTGATCCAGAGCTTGGTTTTTGAGATATTTAATAATAAAGGTATTATATTAGTTAGACAAAGTCAGTTGAAGCGAGACAAAAAAATGCTATCTCCCTTCAATCAATTGACTATCTCCGTCTAACCTAATATATATACAGGGTGTCCGGAAAAAAAGGAGACATATTTTGAGGGGTGGTTCCTGACGCAATTCTAAGAACTTTTCACCCCTTGGATTTTTTAATTTAGGGCCTCCTTTTTAAATTATTAATGTTTTTCTGTGCGAAATGTGATTGGCCCTGGTTCGCGGGATAGCGTCAGCTGGCGCGGTCGCGCGCGGAGACGTAAGCAGCACAGCGCCGTAGCCAGCGTAAAAAGTCCTACGTCGCCCCGAGGCACGTAAATACTTAAAAAATGCTTATAATCACATTCGCACAGTTATTAATAATTTATTGTTGTCCAATTATTCAATTAAAAATATGACAAATAAATGTTAATTGAATAATTGGCATGGACCCATGATACTTGTTATTTTTTTCATTAAAACAACTGTTAATTCACTTATTTCATAAAAAACATAGCTGACTAACAGTCCTCTAATGAATAATAACAGGTATCATTAATTACAGATTGTTAAAATTAATATTTTAACAATCTAGGCAAGGGCAACATGCAACACATTTTAATTCTTTAATTTAATACTGTTAAACACCACCATTTACTGCACACTTTCCTAATATCCTCATCCTGTCGTGGAATGGCTTCCCTTTGGGTGGAAAATTATTAATTATTCTAATTTTCCAAACAATTGTTGGAAAATTAGCACAACATAACCACAATCACTGCACGAACACTTTTTACATATTTTTAAACACTACAATGAACACCGTGATTATTCACAATGTTTCACAATATTTGTAACTTTATTAATAATCTCACAATTTAATGTATAAATTAATTAGTTATTTCCGCGATTAATGTTTAAAGTGATAATTAATAAAGTTACAAATATTGTAAAACATTGTGGATAAGCATAGTGTTCATTGAAGTGTTGAAAAATATGTAAAAACTGTTCGTGCAGTGATTGTGGTTATATTATGCCATTTTATCAATAATTGTTTGGAAAATTAGGATGATAAATAATTTTCCACCCAAAGGGAAGCCATTCCACGACAGGATGAGGATATTAGGAAAGTGTGGAGTAAATGGTAAGTGTTTAACAGTATTAAATTAAAGAATTAAAATGTGTTGCATGTTGCCCTTGTCTAGATTGTTAAAATATTAATTTTAACAATCTGTAATTAATGATACCTGTCATTATTCATTAGAGGACTGTTAGTCAGCTATGTTTTTTATGAAATAAGTGAATTAACAGTTGTTTTAATGAAAAAAATAACAAGTATCATGGGTCCATGCCAATTATTCAATTAACATCTATTTGTCATATTTTTAATTGAATAATTGGACAACAATAAATTATTAATAACTGTGCGAATGTGATTATAAGCATTTTTTAAGTATTTACGTGCCTCGGGGCGACGTAGGACTTTTTACGTTGGCTACGGCGCTGTGCTGCTTATTACGGTCTCCGCGCGCGACCACGCCAGCTGACGCTAGCCCGCGAACCAGGGCCAATCACATTTCGCACAGAAAAACATTAATAATTTAAAAAGGAAGCCCTAAATTAAAAAATTCCAAGGGGTGAAAAGTTCTTAGAATTGCGTCAGGAACCACCCCTCAAAATATGTCTCCTTTTTTTCCGGGCACCCTGTATATTCTAAGAATAGGGCACTTTTTGATTAACGCAGCCGATACTGCCTTCTGAGTTAGTAGGAGGAGCAAACAGAAAAAGTCATACTGCGCATACGCCAGAATAGTCCATCTGGCAAGTCTGAGGTCATGGCAGTTGTTTGGCCCCCGACGCCGATCCTCTACTCCGTTGCAGAGCAAGGCAGTTGTTTGGCCCCCGACGTCGGTCCTCTACTCAGGTGTAGGGCAAGGCGTTTGTTTGGTCCCAACGCCGGTCCTCCATTACGCTACAGGGCAAGGCGGATGTTTGGCCTCCGACGTCGGTCCTCCACTCAGGTGGGGGGCAAGACGGTTGTTTGGCCTCCGACGCAGGTCCTCCACTCCGCTGAGGCAGAGCCGGCGTGACCTTTTGCGGGGCCGGATTCAAAAATTTTGCGGAGTCTGAATACATATTTAAATCCTACACTTAAATTTTACAATGGTGAATATATTTTATAAGATAACTGTTAAATAATAATATATTTCAATAATAATATTAAATAATTTTTCTCGCTTTTTTCAATGCAAAATTCTTAATAACAGCATCAAATCGATTGAATTTGCTATATCGCTTTCCATTGACAGAAGAATGATAGAAGAGAGGTGAAAATCTCTCTTGGCTTATCAATGATCGCAGATAATTTTTTATTACTTTCAACCCCGAGAAACTACGTTCTGCTGAAGCCATGGTGACGGGCGTCGTTAATATAATTTTTAATGCGATTAATAAATTTGGATATGCTTCCGAGAGATTGTTCTTACAATATAATTCATATTGTGTTATTGACTGGAACATCTTAATTTCTTCAAAAACTTCAGTTCCTTCGAAATCTTTTTCCAAACGTAAATAAAGATTTTGACAACACTTAAATAAATATTCATCATCTAAATTCCCAATCTCATTCATGTAGAGAAAACCAAAAATATTTGGGTGATTTACATATAAATCGAATCTACTTTTAAAGGATACTAACACAGTATCTATTATTTTTAAAAAGTAAATTTACACGGAAATATTCTTTATTACTGATCATCGATGATTCATTCTGCCCTTTATTTTCGAATAAATTCCGTTTTTTGCCCCTGTATAATGATTTGAAATCCGATGTTACGTCCATTTCATTTGCAACTTCATTTGCTGCGATTATAGTTTTGTTAAGAGGATCCTTTCCTAACCTAAAATGGTTCGTGTCTTAACTAAATAGAGTGAAACAAAAGATCTCTTATCTATGTCTCACTTATGAAAATTTTTTGTTCCGCCATCTATGTGCACTAATTTTTACTCTGTTTTATCTGCTTCGAGATAAAACAGGGCAATATTTTTTAGCAATTTACAATAATTCGTCCATTTCGTTTCCTGACCACATTTCCAAATATTTTTGATTGAGACTAGTTTCAAATGACTCCTTGAACTTTCCTATACCTGTGTGATACTTTCGATTTCCGAATAACCTCTAACTTCTTAGTTACAAAACAAAATGTATGTGCAAATTTAAGTTATAAAATTTTGTTAAAATTTTTCGAAAAACGAAAGAATCACGCAGGTTCCTTAGGCTTTCCACATTATCCATGTCGAATAATTGTCAAAAATATTCATTTTTGTGGCCAGGAAACGAAACCGTATTTTTTGGTTGGGGAAGAATCCTCTTAAGTTTCCGATCAAAGACTTTACTTTCAGAGGATCTGTAATTAATGCGGTCGAAGCTGCGATAAATAAAACAAAGAATCAAATATCATACTCTTTTCTTTCACCAAAATAATAAATTTTATTTTATTATTACATGTTTCATAATTATATACAATTTTTTATTATATTAATTATTGTTTCGAATATTCAAAACTACGAGACGGATCAGTAGGGTAGTATTCCTGACATTTGGTCATTAATCTTTTCAAAGCTTGAATATACTTTCTTTGAGTTTCATCATTCATTACATGTGCTACATTTTTCGAAAAAATTTTTTCTCTTCCTGTACGAGCATGAATTCCTACCATAGTTACTCCAATAGGCCAAGGAGAATTTCCTATAGCCATTTTCAAATATGCATCGCTTGCTAAATTATAATTTCTTTCCAGTAAATGTTTAACAATTTCAGTTAAACTATCTGTAATATCTTCTGGAAGTGATTTGTTTTGTAATTTCCTTAAAAGAGGCTTTATATATTCCCTAGTTTGTGCATAGGTAGCACTAGCCATTTTTCCTCTTGTACTCATTTTTTCAGCAGATGTCCTACTATTCAATTGATTTCCCCATATTTGTACTACAAATTGTAAAAATTGTGTGATTACATTCATATCAAAATTTCTGAATGTCAAAATGTCCCCTTTATTCAATTTAGTAGATATTTTCTGTATATCTTCGTATGTAATTTCTTCATGGGGTACATTTACATCTCCTTTCCTATCTCCATCTTGTGGTTTTGAGGGTGCTAAGATTTCATTTAAATATGCTTGGTCTACTTGCTTCATTGCTTTTTGGAAATCATTTCTAAAACCCTGTAAAAATGTTTAGTTTAATATAAAATGACAAAAAATTAAGCATTATTCAATATCAACAATTACAATAGTCTCTCATTACTTACCTTATTCACTTCAGGTTCAAGAATTTCATATTTTCTTAATCTTTTAAAAGCTTCTATTTCTGATTCACCAAAAAGCAAGATTGGTTCACTTCGTTCTCTTAATCTACGAACAACTTCTATTCTAGGTAGTATTAACTGGTCCAAATTATTGTTATTTACAGATTGTTTAGGATGATGACTTTCATTTGACTTTACAACATCACCATTACTTTTACTATCAATCTCATCTTCATTATTTTTTAAAATTAATTTGCTTCTTTTACAATACTTTTTATTACTCTGGAATAAAAAATAATATATATTGAGAAAAACTATAAAAATGAAATGTATATACGGGGTATAAAATTGACATATTCCATAAATTTAAGGGACCGTAGAAAGAATTGTTCTAAAACAAATTTTTCATTTATCACTTTTTGATCGGTGGCTTAATTTTCCAGATATTCTATGATAAAGGTACTATTAGTTGGACAGAGACAGATAGATAGTTGAAGTGAGACAGAGTGGTGTTATCTCACTCCAACCAATTGACTGTTTCTGTTTGACTTATAGTACCCGTTATCATTATATATCTTAAAATTTAAGCCTCGCATAAAAAAATATTAAATGAAAAATCGCATTAAAATCCTCCCCTCTATTGCCCCTAAAATTTATGGAATGTGTCAATGTCACACCTTGTATATTATAAAATATAAAATATTCGAATATTTACAAAAATATTATTTTCTTCTAGTTGCTTCCGTTTCTTTAAAATTTCAGCCTTTAAAATATCCATTTTTAATCAGGTTTGCTAGAAAGACTACTTTGGTGCTATTCAAGAATATTAAAAAATATTTTCAGTAAGGTCTTCCACACTTCAGTGTTGAACAGTTCAGTGAATCTCTAGCATATAGCAAATTTTCCACATGGGCTTATTTTGGCGTTGTCTCGGAGTTCGTATATATATATACGAGAACTTGTTCTAGTACTCGCGAGAAACTCACGTTCTGAAAGACATCTAGCGGGAGTCTCGAAACCTCTACATATACGCTTTGCATACGCGGGAATGTCTACAGGGTGTAACATTGATGTTAGGAAAAATTTGTAGGGGATGCAGCGGGAGTGATTCTCAGACGAGTTTTCATCTACCACATTTTATTTTAAAGCTTAGTTTTTGAAATATTTAATGATAAAAGTACTATTAGTTAGACAGAGACAGTCAATTGGTTAAAGTGAGATAACACCATTCTGTCTCACTTCAACTGCCTATCTTTCTCTATCTAACCAATATAGCACCTTTATCATTAAATATCTCAAAAACTAAGCTTCAGATTAAAATGTGGTAAATGAAAAATCGTCTTACAACTCCTTAAAAATTGGCTGTACCTCATTAATATACTACATTTTATTATATATATTTTGTAATATAACTTTTTATAATTTTTACTTTATATACACATTTTATGTTAATATATATTATTAAACAAATATGTACAGAAAAAAAAAACTAATATTCTTTATTAATTATACCCATAATAAATATATATATAATAAATGAAAATATTTTAATAATATCCTATATAAAATATATTCTACAATTATTCAATTATAATTCTAAATACATTCTCTAATAATCCACAAAATTTACCAAGGATGTCTGTAAAGTATTCTCTGTATAAACGGAGGAATAGAACAAAGCGGACATTCGAATCTTTCCAGCATAAACTGAGAATATTTCTGGACAAATCCAGGATATCCTCAGGATAGATGGCAAACTTGCTAAAAACATCCTAAGAATGTACTCAGATATTATTTGTGCTATCTGTGTGGGTATGGTGGTACAAACGAGCCCTTTAAGGCACAAACGATTGAAAAACAGTACTCGCTTTCGGGATAAAAAGAAAATCGACAAAAAATCATGAAAAAAATTTATCACTAATATTATTTTTTGTAATAAAGAAAGTAAGAGTTTTTTTCAAAAAAGAAAATGTCTTGTTCCTTCCGACATTCAGGAGTCAAATGAGTTCAGTTTCGATCAAAAATTCTAAGAAATGTAGTCATGTTTCAAATACAAGAAATGCTGTAAATTTGCTAAAATATCTGTCCTGTTTTATCTCGATGCAGATAAAATTAGTTAAGACACGAACCATTTTTGGTAAGGAAAAGGTCATTTTAAGTCGCCGCAATACCCATGAAACTTTTTGGTGATGATCGAAGCACAAGTATAACTTTCATGAATTACCTTTTTCTAGTAACATTTGCGATACGCGAATTAGCGGTCCCTGAAACTGGGTGGGTGAAACCCCAGGGAATATCGTGGCACAAATAATTATTTCCCAAACTTTCGGGAGGAAAGAGACCGAAGGGTGAGGTCCCTTGGAGCCGCAGATGACTCTGTAAAATTCGGATAGAAAAGGGACGTATCAATAATAAGATTATCTAGTTAAACAAGGATAATTTATTTCTGCGAACGACCGATTTCGCTCGCACTAAAGAACAATTACAAGCTTATATCGACGAACAATTTCTTACGAATCGAAACTTACCTAATAAATCGAGAGCGCCCGCACGCTCCTAGTACGCGATACGTCCAATGCCCGAAGCACTCGCGATACGCGTTTTAGCGAAGACCTTTTGTATCCGGACAAAAGTCACTTGACCCTGCGAGAGGACACTGTCCAACACGAGAGCAAGTGCTTCGCTGAGAAAATTAACATGGACTAACACACACAAACTAACAACTAAACGTTTAAGTGGCGTGACACTCACGTTTTTGCGACGCAGTCGATCTCCTCGGACGTGGAATCCAACTTCCTCCGGTTAGTCTAGTGGCAGGTGGAAGATCTGATAGTCGAGGTGATGGATCCTTGATCTCTTATCCTATCACGCAGGTTTTTCCTCCGCGGGATTCGGTCACCAGCCAAAGAGTACCAACGAAAACTATGACTAACTTACGTACTAAAGAGCCACGTACGATTTTTCAGAACTGTCAGTTTGACAGTTCAAGATTCCTCCCCCACACACATAACCGTTTCCACATACATAAACATAATCAGACGTGTTGTTTGGGAATCGGAGAAATCAGTCTAAACCGATATTAGACTATGTGCGGTGAGCAAGACAAGGACGAACATTTTAAGGTCGAACATCACATAGATGTCCAACCAAGGTCGTCATCGCCAACGGCCGTCCGCTCCTTCAGCCTACCCTCGAGAAATCTCTGTAACGCGGCTTGCTGAGTCTCCGACATCTCAGCAATCGCGTAGCACTCGAACACCGCTCCGGAGCTGGCTATTGCAGCGACTTGATCCGCGGCTTTGAGACATTGACGTTTTCTCGTTCGCCGATGTATCGACCACGAATCGAGTTGCGCCCCGAAGGACCTTAAAAAGTCCATGCCGAGTATGCACTCGTAATCCAACGCGCGTACCACCCTGAAACGTATCCGACGCGACATTTGGTGGAGCTCGGATCGAGATCGATTCCGGAATTGGCTAAGCATACTCGGCACCGTGGCGCTTAGGCTGAGATTTGGATCAGCTAGCGGAATCGGTGAGTTGGAGAGAGAACGAAGCGGTCGCGTCGTATCTCTGTCTGACGGTTTGGTGTAGCAGAGTCTGCCCTTGTCTTGCTCACCGCACATAGTCTAATATCGGTTTAGACTGATTTCTCCGATTCCCAAACAACACGTCTGATTATGTTTATGTATGTGGAAACGGTTATGTGTGTGGGGGAGGAATCTTGAACTGTCAAACTGACAGTTCTGAAAAATCGTACGTGGCTCTTTAGTACGTAAGTTAGTCATAGTTTTCGTTGGTACTCTTTGGCTGGTGACCGAATCCCGCGGAGGAAAAACCTGCGTGATAGGATAAGAGATCAAGGATCCATCACCTCGACTATCAGATCTTCCACCTGCCACTAGACTAACCGGAGGAAGTTGGATTCCACGTCCGAGGAGATCGACTGCGTCGCAAAAACGTGAGTGTCACGCCACTTAAACGTTTAGTTGTTAGTTTGTGTGTGTTAGTCCATGTTAATTTTCTCAGCGAAGCACTTGCTCTCGTGTTGGACAGTGTCCTCTCGCAGGGTCAAGTGACTTTTGTCCGGATACAAAAGGTCTTCGCTAAAACGCGTATCGCGAGTGCTTCGGGCATTGGACGTATCGCGTACTAGGAGCGTGCGGGCGCTCTCGATTTATTAGGTAAGTTTCGATTCGTAAGAAATTGTTCGTCGATATAAGCTTGTAATTGTTCTTTAGTGCGAGCGAAATCGGTCGTTCGCAGAAATAAATTATCCTTGTTTAACTAGATAATCTTATTATTGATACGTCCCTTTTCTATCCGAATTTTACAGAGTCATCTGCGGCTCCAAGGGACCTCACCCTTCGGTCTCTTTCCTCCCGAAAGTTTGGGAAATAATTATTTGTGCCACGATATTCCCTGGGGTTTCACCCACCCAGTTTCAGGGACCGCTAATTCGCGTATCGCAAATGTTACTAGAAAAAGGTAATTCATGAAAGTTATACTTGTGCTTCGATCATCACCAAAAAGTTTCATGGGTATTGCGGCGACTTAAAATGACCTTTTCCTTACCAAAAATGGTTCGTGTCTTAACTAATTTTATCTGCATCGAGATAAAACAGGACAGATATTTTAGCAAATTTACAGCATTTCTTGTATTTGAAACATGACTACATTTCTTAGAATTTTTGATCGAAACTGAACTCATTTGACTCCTGAATGTCGGAAGGAACAAGACATTTTCTTTTTTGAAAAAAACTCTTACTTTCTTTATTACAAAAAATAATATTAGTGATAAATTTTTTTCATGATTTTTTGTCGATTTTCTTTTTATCCCGAAAGCGAGTACTGTTTTTCAATCGTTTGTGCCTTAAAGGGCTCGTTTGTACCACCATACCCACACAGATAGCACAAATAATATCTGAGTACATTCTTAGGATGTTTTTAGCAAGTTTGCCATCTATCCTGAGGATATCCTGGATTTGTCCAGAAATATTCTCAGTTTATGCTGGAAAGATTCGAATGTCCGCTTTGTTCTATTCCTCCGTTTATACAGAGAATACTTTACAGACATCCTTGGTAAATTTTGTGGATTATTAGAGAATGTATTTAGAATTATAATTGAATAATTGTAGAATATATTTTATATAGGATATTATTAAAATATTTTCATTTATTATATATATATTTATTATGGGTATAATTAATAAAGAATATTAGTTTTTTTTTTCTGTACATATTTGTTTAATAATATATATTAACATAAAATGTGTATATAAAGTAAAAATTATAAAAAGTTATATTACAAAATATATATAATAAAATGTAGTATATTAATGAGGTACAGCCAATTTTTAAGGAGTTGTAAGACGATTTTTCATTTACCACATTTTAATCTGAAGCTTAGTTTTTGAGATATTTAATGATAAAGGTGCTATATTGGTTAGATAGAGAAAGATAGGCAGTTGAAGTGAGACAGAATGGTGTTATCTCACTTTAACCAATTGACTGTCTCTGTCTAACTAATAGTACTTTTATCATTAAATATTTCAAAAACTAAGCTTTAAAATAAAATGTGGTAGATGAAAACTCGTCTGAGAATCACTCCCGCTGCATCCCCTACAAATTTTTCCTAACATCAATGTTACACCCTGTAGACATTCCCGCGTATGCAAAGCGTATATGTAGAGGTTTCGAGACTCCCGCTAGATGTCTTTCAGAACGTGAGTTTCTCGCGAGTACTAGAACAAGTTCTCGTATATATATATACGAACTCCGAGACAACGCCAAAATAAGCCCATGTGGAAAATTTGCTATATGCTAGAGATTCACTGAACTGTTCAACACTGAAGTGTGGAAGACCTTACTGAAAATATTTTTTAATATTCTTGAATAGCACCAAAGTAGTCTTTCTAGCAAACCTGATTAAAAATGGATATTTTAAAGGCTGAAATTTTAAAGAAACGGAAGCAACTAGAAGAAAATAATATTTTTGTAAATATTCGAATATTTTATATTTTATAATATACAAGGTGTGACATTGACACATTCCATAAATTTTAGGGGCAATAGAGGGGAGGATTTTAATGCGATTTTTCATTTAATATTTTTTTATGCGAGGCTTAAATTTTAAGATATATAATGATAACGGGTACTATAAGTCAAACAGAAACAGTCAATTGGTTGGAGTGAGATAACACCACTCTGTCTCACTTCAACTATCTATCTGTCTCTGTCCAACTAATAGTACCTTTATCATAGAATATCTGGAAAATTAAGCCACCGATCAAAAAGTGATAAATGAAAAATTTGTTTTAGAACAATTCTTTCTACGGTCCCTTAAATTTATGGAATATGTCAATTTTATACCCCGTATATACATTTCATTTTTATAGTTTTTCTCAATATATATTATTTTTTATTCCAGAGTAATAAAAAGTATTGTAAAAGAAGCAAATTAATTTTAAAAAATAATGAAGATGAGATTGATAGTAAAAGTAATGGTGATGTTGTAAAGTCAAATGAAAGTCATCATCCTAAACAATCTGTAAATAACAATAATTTGGACCAGTTAATACTACCTAGAATAGAAGTTGTTCGTAGATTAAGAGAACGAAGTGAACCAATCTTGCTTTTTGGTGAATCAGAAATAGAAGCTTTTAAAAGATTAAGAAAATATGAAATTCTTGAACCTGAAGTGAATAAGGTAAGTAATGAGAGACTATTGTAATTGTTGATATTGAATAATGCTTAATTTTTTGTCATTTTATATTAAACTAAACATTTTTACAGGGTTTTAGAAATGATTTCCAAAAAGCAATGAAGCAAGTAGACCAAGCATATTTAAATGAAATCTTAGCACCCTCAAAACCACAAGATGGAGATAGGAAAGGAGATGTAAATGTACCCCATGAAGAAATTACATACGAAGATATACAGAAAATATCTACTAAATTGAATAAAGGGGACATTTTGACATTCAGAAATTTTGATATGAATGTAATCACACAATTTTTACAATTTGTAGTACAAATATGGGGAAATCAATTGAATAGTAGGACATCTGCTGAAAAAATGAGTACAAGAGGAAAAATGGCTAGTGCTACCTATGCACAAACTAGGGAATATATAAAGCCTCTTTTAAGGAAATTACAAAACAAATCACTTCCAGAAGATATTACAGATAGTTTAACTGAAATTGTTAAACATTTACTGGAAAGAAATTATAATTTAGCAAGCGATGCATATTTGAAAATGGCTATAGGAAATTCTCCTTGGCCTATTGGAGTAACTATGGTAGGAATTCATGCTCGTACAGGAAGAGAAAAAATTTTTTCGAAAAATGTAGCACATGTAATGAATGATGAAACTCAAAGAAAGTATATTCAAGCTTTGAAAAGATTAATGACCAAATGTCAGGAATACTACCCTACTGATCCGTCTCGTAGTTTTGAATATTCGAAACAATAATTAATATAATAAAAAATTGTATATAATTATGAAACATGTAATAATAAAATAAAATTTATTATTTTGGTGAAAGAAAAGAGTATGATATTTGATTCTTTGTTTTATTTATCGCAGCTTCGACCGCATTAATTACAGATCCTCTGAAAGTAAAGTCTTTGATCGGAAACTTAAGAGGATTCTTCCCCAACCAAAAAATACGGTTTCGTTTCCTGGCCACAAAAATGAATATTTTTGACAATTATTCGACATGGATAATGTGGAAAGCCTAAGGAACCTGCGTGATTCTTTCGTTTTTCGAAAAATTTTAACAAAATTTTATAACCTAAATTTGCACATACATTTTGTTCTGTAACTAATAAACTAGAGGTTATTTCGAAAATCGAACGAGTCACACAGATGCAGGAAAGTTCAAGGAGTCATTTGAAACTAGTCTCGATCAAATATATTAAGAAATGTGGTCAGGAAACGAAATGGACGAATTATTGTAAATTGCTAAAAAATATTGCCCTGTTTTATCTCGAAGCAGATAAAACAGAGCAAGAATTTAGTTCATATAGTTAGCGCAACAAAAAATTTACATAAGTGAGACAAAGATACGAGATCTTTTATTTCACTCTATATAGTTAAGACACCACAATACCGCTCAGACTTTACGGAGATTGTGGCGCACGGGGCCACGCGCAAGAGGAGTTTCCCATCTAGAGGGTTTTTAGGAGTTAGGGAAGTTCCGGAAAAGGTCTTCTTCCTCCTTCTTCCGAGATCCTTGGAACGACAAACATCGAATGAGGGCGCGGTGGACAAAAAGAACGTATATTCTATTCATTAAGTATTCTTCCACTTTGTAAACTACATCGCGAAATGCGATTATTTTTCTAACGCTTTTCGGGCCTTTATTAATTAAGTATAAATGCGAGAACATAGTATTTGTGATATTTTTGTAAGGTGATAATATATTCTATTCCACGTTCATCTGAAGGGCTGTTTCTTCAACCGAACCTCGATCATCCGTAATTCCTGTAGAACCTCTCTCAGTTAGGATTGCTGGGGAACTAACTGATAGAGCATTATTAGAAAGTGCCGGATAGTTCGTGTATGGTCCGCGGACA
>JBBEEM010000100.1:0-29605 GCA_037305995.1 Sclerodermus sp. 'alternatusi'
TGATGCCACTAATTGCAGATTTTCAAGGGTGGCGAAAAGTAAATACTTATAATGTTTTTTTTAATTATTTCCATCTATTTAGGTTCGGAATACGTATTTCGCTATTTCATGCCCTAT
The DNA here is from genome assembly GCA_037305995.1 of Sclerodermus sp. 'alternatusi'. Lineage (NCBI taxonomy): Eukaryota > Metazoa > Arthropoda > Insecta > Hymenoptera > Bethylidae > Sclerodermus > Sclerodermus sp. 'alternatusi'. The sequence continues at coordinate 118 of JBBEEM010000100.1, forward strand.
GACGTCATACTCTGATGTCACTAATTGCATATTTTCAAGGGTGGCGAAAAGTAAATATATAAAAATTTAATTAAATTAACTAATTTTAATTATTAGAAATAAATAATAATCATTTCATAAGTAAGTGAGCGGAGGGGGTGGTGTAAAGAGGGTGGGACGAAGGGGTGTCGACAAAATAGTAGGTGGGTGCTTATTATTAATAATTATATAAAAATTTAATTAAATTAACTAATTTTAATTATTAGAAATAAATAATAATCATTTAATAAGTAAGTGAGCGGAGGGGTGGTGTAAAGGGGGTGGGACGAAGGGGTGTCGACAAAAGAGTAGGTGGGTGCTTATTATTAATAATTATATAAAAATTTAATTAAATTAACTAATTTTAATTATTAGAAATAAATAATAATCATTTAATAAGTAAGTGAGCGGAGGGGGTGGTGTAAAGGGGGTGGGACGAAGGGGTGTCGACAAAATAGTAGGTGGGTGCTTATTATTAATAATTATATAAAAATTTAATTAAATTAACTAATTTTAATTATTAAAAATTATTAATAATCATTAAGTAAATAAATGAGCGTAGGGGGTGGTGTTAAAGGGGTGAGGCCTAGGAAGTGACTAGAAGGGGGTGTGGAGGGTGGTTATTAATAATTTATAAAAAAATTTAATTCAATTAACTAATTTTAATGACTAAAAATAAATAATAATTATTTAGAAAATAAATGAGCGCAGGGGGTGGCGTTAAAGGGGTGGGGCGTAGGGGTGACTAAAAAGGGGTGTGAAGGGTGGTTACTAATAATTTAAATAAAAATTTAATGTAATTAGCTAATTTTAATGTTATATAAATTATTTTATAAAGTTTCCCATATATAATAGTATATGAGCTGTGACGTCATCGCCACGTTTTCATGCGGAGCGAAGAATATGGAGATGACGACGACGGAACTGAAAATGCACTTTTCAAAAATTAAAAATTTAAAAAAATTATGCAGATGCACTTTTGATGCATTTTAGTGCATTTAAACAAAAAAAAATTTTTTTTTTTTTTTTTTTTTTTCGTTTTTTAGGTTTAGGATGTCTCAAAACATATTTTGGCGTTAAAATTTCTTTAAAAAATCGACCTAAAATTTTTGATGTTTCGGGAAAAAGATACTCGGTGTCTCGCGTACAGTATACATGACGTCATCACTCTAAGGCTATACTACTTGGCGCGAGACTCTACCGAGTCTCCTGATATTTTTTTTTGTACATAAAGGGGTTTTTTGGAAGGGGATAACTACTTGGCGTATTTTTTTTACATCGGGATGTTTTTTAGGAGGGATTTCACTCATTTTTGTAAGTTTAGACAACAGAAAATAAATATTTAGCAACAATATAATAAAGGTATATACATCTAACTTACGTGTAAATTTAAAAATTGATGCATTGTTTAATTAATCGTTGATTATTTATGCACTTTGTAGAAATAATAAGTAAACGTCTTTGGCTCCTCTGGGCCATTGCTTCTTTTGAACAAGAGTATCATTAACTTGAAGCCATGATTTTTTGTTCTTTTCCCTCAAATATGAAGTACAATGTCCTGCCTCTACTGATCCACCATGATGCAAGATAGCACTTTGAACAGTATAATTATTACCTGCAATACGTAGCTTAGTAGTTGGTATTGCTTTGATACTGTTATTCGTTATTTTCGATACTACACCGTTTTCGACAGAAAACAAGAGCAATTGTATTATCGAATATTGTCCAGCCCTGGTAATGTCTGTCTTTTCAGTTCGTGTATTCAATCCACAACTGACGCAAGCTTCTTCAATATCATGCCATTTTGCAAAAGCTTGTTCAATAAGTGATTGCAATTCAGTAGATTTTACCCTCTTATCGCGGGGAAGTGGAACCGAAAGGATAATGTTCCTTTGTTTAGTAATTGTATTATAATTGCACGATCTGCAATGAACCGTAAATGTTAATTGATGTTGGAAAATATTTTGAATATCTTCTGAATTTTCCAGCAATTTAATTAAAAATTCTGAAGCATCCTGTTGTTGGGGTAGAATAAAGATGTCTCCTAAAAATTGTCTAATACCAATAGAATTCAAGTGTCTATCAATATTATTAATATTCTTACCAATGTATGCCTCTGTAAAAATTCTCAATTCGTCTTTTTCATTACGACGAAGCCATACTCTTCTGACCATATCGCAATGAAGTAAGCATTGCAAACTTGCATTCGCATAGCAGAAAACATTGTCAGAATCAACAAAACCTTTAATTTTGTAATCGACAACAATATCATCATTAGTATTTTTTTGTTCCAATATTTCTTGATTTGTGGTAGTTTTTGGAACTGCCCAGACTAAATCATGAATTTTCCTTATTCTACTGTTTTTCTTCGACTGAACATCAATCATTGTAAGATCTGGTCTGTACGCAATTCTTAAACGATTGTATTCTATTATTGCTGACTTAATAGCTTTTATGGAGATCGGATCAAAATTAATTAAATGTAACCCATCTAATGAAGTTATTCGTGAAAGTGCAACATAAAATTGTCCACAAGAAAATATGAAATTTCCTGCATCGACGACAGCCGACTTTAAAGTCAAACCTTAGCTTTTGTGTATGGTAACACCATAACTGAGAGAAAGTGGAAATTGATGACGTACAACATATGATTTTTCCATTATCTCAAATTTCGTCGAAACTCTTTCGATACTGTGCGTTGTACCATTTTCCAGGACAATTTTTATCTTGTCAATATCATCATTATTCTCATTATTTTCTATGGATCTGGAAATATCAATTATTTTTCCTATGGTTCCATTAACAAGGCCGAGCGTTACATCAATATTACGTCTCAGCATAACTTTTGCACTTACTTTAAAAGTGATAACTCTATTTAAACCTGCCGTACGAGAGTTATCTTCTTCGTATTTGTTCAATAGTTTATTGACTTGTTTCTTAAAATATGGCGGACAATTGACCACGTCACGCGCAATCAAAGAAACCTCCTCGTTATCTATTTCCTTCAACATTGCCGCATTAAGTACATCACATAAGTAGCATGTAGGAAATAGACAAATTGTATCAGTGGACAAATTATTTATATAATGACATAATTCGTTCAATCTTGCATTAATATTAGACGAAACGAATTTTATCTTTCTCGATTCCAATAGGCTCACATCTTCCTTAGTCGTGACACCTAAGCGGATTCTCGATAATAAATTTCTATAAGTATTATCAGCGTTTTGGCGCATATTTATCGTTAGTTCGTCGTAAGTGAACAAGTTGACCCATAGATTCGTCACTGCCAGTGAACCTAAACACTTGTCGCGTTTGTCCTGGCGTATTTTGACAAAAGCTGGGTCTTCGTGAACTGGTGGCAATTGCAGCAAATCACCGAATAAAAGAATATGCTTTTTGCCGAACCAGCCATCATCAGTTTCACTCGTATCGAATATCTCTGTTAATCGCAAATTGATATACATGAGCGTTATATTCGAGACCATAGATACCTCGTCAATGACGAAAAGAATCGTATCCTTTAATTCGTCTCGCAGAGTTTTTAAAACTACGTCGGACAAAGGTCTATACTTTGGCGTACATCCATGCTCCACCGGCAATTGAAATAGCCTGTGTAACGTCAAACCGTCTATGTTGAATGCAGCTATACCAGTTGGTGCAGTAACAGCCGTGTCCTTATTCATAATTTGTTTAGTCCAACACCGTAAAGTTTTAATAAGAAAGCTCTTGCCTGTTCCGCCTTCACCACTTATATATAACCGAAGTGGAGTCTTGTGAGAATCATAATTGGTTATAGTATTTGTCATATGATCGTATATTCTACGCTGATCAACGTTCAATTCAGCAATCATCTGCGTAAAATTCAAATCAGCTAATTTGTTTCCTACATCTCTGAACTCTTGCATCGCACCTTCCGCTTCAATATAATTTCCGCTTAAATAACAGCAATATTGCATAGAAATACTTTTCTGGTTGAATGTGCATGTTGTACGTATAATGATTAATCAAGTAACCATTTTGTCGTTTTTTCAAATACAGTTTTGCACCTTCTGCAGTAAATTCGAGACAACTGTCATTATTTTTAGGTTTAACCCTAACAACATCGTACCACTTTGCATAGTCATACAGATTTAAAGAGTCTAGTTCTGACGGTCTGTTCGGATAATAATTATCTATCAAATTTGGACAGAACAAATCTGTTGATTCCGAATCGAGCTTCTCTATTTCACTTCGTGTCTTAATTTTTTTACTTCGGATTTGATTAACATTCAACCACCTAATTGAGGTATTTTTGTCAGTACTATGGAGTGGAATTCCTAATAGTATGTCAGCGGCCTCCAGTGCTCCACATTCTCTATTATTCAAACTTCTTAATGCAATGTTCCATAAGATACTTCTCAATGATTTGGTGGAATTAACAACATCGAAAGTATCAACTTCATAACTGGTTTCGGTCTTAGTTGTATATTTGATGCAATACCAGTTGAGCAACGTTGACCTCTCACCAATAAATTGAATATTCATATTTCCTTCCCATGCGGTAAGGATGGCTGGATTGTAATCATTAATATTTTTCTCGCGTATTGTACGCGGTAAATCGTATAGACGACTTTTCGATTTCAATTTCCTTCTATTGGCGACAGAAACGGCTACATCCCGTAAGATCATTTCATCCGTTACTGGCCTTGGAAATCCAAATCTGCATTTTCTTATAAAACCTTTTTTCGTCTTTCTATTTCTCAAGCAATAATTATTGTGCCCCTTTGGCCGACACACGGCATCCTCATGAGAGAAGCTATTGAGAATCCGCCCCTTTTGGTCCCTTAATCCTTGACTTTCTCCTCTAGGTGGCGCTTATCACCACAAGTTTCCGGTGTCCACGTGTTTCTTCTTCATAGCGTTGAGAAACTCTCGCCATATTGGTCGAGGAATAGTATTCACTCTCAAAAGTGGTGTATTTAATATCATAAGAGGAAAATTTTTGCTTGAAATGAGCTCTTCAGAAGGGACAGGGCCGCAATTAATCAATTTAGGAGAAAATGAGATGATTTCTCAGAACCTGGATGAAGAGGCACTGGAAGATTCTGGATCGTTCCAATCTTCTCTGGAAGATTCGAGAAATCATAGGAAGCATTTAGTGGAACTTCAATCTAAGGTAGACCAACTAGCTGATTTAATCATAAAATCACAGAATCAGGACGACCTGTGTGAGGGAGATAAGTTGGGCCTAAGGAGACCAGAACCAGGTAGGAATCTATTAATGGGTAACATAAAGGTTTTGGTGGATGAAAGAAGGTCAATTCAACTGGCGAAGAAAGAGAGACTGGCAAGTCTAGTAGAACTTCAACACCTCAATTCAGAGGATTGGAAAGAGGTTAGATACGGAAAGGTTTTGAAACCTCTTTTAGCAATACCAGGTTTTACAAACTTGAGGGTGAATGAGGAGATGTGCCATTTAGAAAGGGGAAAGGACCAATTCGCATCATATGAAAGGGTTCTAGCCGGATTGACCAATGCGATTCTAGATCAAAAAGAGGAATTTAAAGGAGAACTGCAAAAGATTGTAGACTGGGCATTCAGAGATGCAGCTGGGTTGAACCCTGAATCACTATTTGAGAGACTATCGGAGGTTTGTGGTCAGGATTCAAAAATATTAAAGAACTGTGAGCTGATGTTACAGGTTATTTGTGGCAAGAGAGCAGAACTAATAGAGGCAAGGAGGGAACGACTCCTCACAGAGCTGCCAAATAAGAATGTACAGGCGGCCTTACGCAGGATCCCACCCAGCGTAGAATACCTGTTTGGTAAAGAAAACCTAGGTCCCCTAATCCAGTCACTAGGAGGCACACAAGCGTGGCTTGAAACTCCATCTTATGTTAAAAGAAGGAGAGCAGGACAAGGTAAAGAAAATAGTTTTAGGAAACTAACAAGAATTCCAGAGTCTCAAATTACTAGCGCAATGCAGGAACAGAGACCAATAAGGGCAGAGAAACGTCCTTATCCATTTAGACCTAAAGAGAGACCAGTGAAAATGGTTACTAAACAGAGAGCTGATCAGCCCTTTCGTGGGAGACCAGAGAAGTGACAGAAAAAGTTTTTCAGGGGGCCAATTGAAGAACTTCAGAGAGAGATGGGAGGCTTTGGGAGCACCCCAAGAATTAATAAAAATTATTTCAGGCGTAAGAATTCCATTGGTCAGAAGGCCCAGGTTAATTTGTGGAGGAGGTGTTCTCAGGCATTCAACAAGAGCATCCAGACAGTTATCGAAGCAGATAGGAGAATTAAGGAAACAGGGCATTTTGGAGGAAGCAAAAGACGGCAGTCCGAGCTTCATATCAAAAATATTCTTGGTCAAGAAGAGCCAAGGAGGTGTAAGACCGATTTTCGACCTAAGGGAGCTGAACAAATTCGTAAGGGTGAGAAAATTTCGGTTGATCTCACACTTCGAGATGCCGAATTTTCTTCAGCCAGGGGATTGGCTTACAAGGATAGATCTATCCCAAGCATACTTCCATGTCCCGATCGCTCACTCGCATCGGAGACTTCTCCGCTTGATTTACAAGGGAGAGATTCTACAGATGACGAGCCTGCCCTTTGGCCTCTCATCTGCCCCTTACTTGTTTGCCAGACTAACAAACTGGATTGCAGAGATTCTGCGTTCGAGGGGAGTGAGGGTAGTTGTCTACCTCGACGATTTCTGCCTGGCCTCTCAAAACAGAGCCGAGCTAGTAAGTCAAACACGAGACGCAATAGAACTTCTGGACTCTCTAGGGTGGATGGTAAACACTCAAAAATGTGTAACAACACCAACGAAAACGATGGAATTCCTGGGGATAAGGTGGAATACACAGCACAACAGGATCGAGTTGCCAGATTCCAAGAAGCAGAAGATAAGAATGCTGATAAAAGTAATAAGAGCAAGGAATTCTACTTCCCTGGTACAGATTCAACGATTGCTGGGACACTTGAACTTTGCGAATATTGCTATCCAGAGAGGACGCCTACATTGCAGACAAATTCAAAGACTCCTAGTGGGATTCAAACAAGGCAGACCACGGGAAAGGAAACCTCTCCCAGAGAGAGTAGAGAAGGACTTGACATGGTGGTACGAAGCAGTAGCTTCATCATCCCTGCTGCACAGGAGCAAGGTGACACATTACTTAACCACAGATGCGGCAGACAAATGCTGGGGAGCTCAATTGAATGGTATACTAATGTACGGCCAGTGGAAGAAGGAGCAGGAAGGATGGCATGCGAACAAGAAAGAATTATTTGCAGTGTATGCAGCGATAAGGCAACAGGCTCATCGGCTGCGAAAAGCTCACATCCTGATACAGTCAGACAACCGAACATTGGTAGCATATATTCGAAAAGAGGGAGGTACGAGATCCCTAGAATTACTTCAGTTAACTTTCCAACTACTCCGACTAGTAGACGATTGGCAGATAACTCTTTCAGCATTCTATCTGCCAGGGAGATTCAATGGGATAGCGGACAGCCTGTCCAGAAAGCGTTCCCTACCGGAATGGCACATTCGAAGGGAAGCCTTGAAGGAGGTCTTCGACAAGTGGGGAGAGCCGGAGATAGACCTATTTGCTTCGGCAAGATCGGCGATAGTTCAGAGGTACGTCTCAAGAGACGGCAGGGATCTGGGCTCCGAATTCATAGATGCCTTCAGTCGGAGCTGGAATTTCGACCTGGCTTGGATATTTCCACCACCAAGTCTTATTCCAAGAGTTTTAGCCCACCTCAACGAGTGCAAGGGCAACTATCTATTGGTAGCCCCAAGTTGGGAACAGACGTTTTGGATGGCAGACCTAGTCAGAAGGAGCAGGTCGCCTCCAATTACGCTGAAGAACTTGGAGGGGAACTTGATAGACCTGTCTACGAATCGGGCACCAACTCAGATAGACAGAATTACTCTGCAAGTCTGGAAGATTGGAGCTGGAAGGAGTTAGTAATAGATTGGTCAGAACAAGAGAAAGATTTAATCAGATCAAGTTGGAGACAGTCGACAATAAACTCTTACAGAGCACCGATAACAAGATGGATTAGATGGTGCAAAAGAGTGGGTTGTAACCCGAGGGGTCCTCAGGGACATGAATTAGCCAGATTCTTGGCACACCTGTGCATTGAGCAGGGTCTGGCATATAGTACAATCTTGCTTTATAGGTCAGCAGTGTTAACCTTCTGTGACGCAGGAATCGCGAGTTCTCTGTCGTCAGATTTTTTAATTAAAAGGGTTCTTAAAGGAATAGCGTTAGCAAAACCGAGACCCAGAAGGGCGCCGATCTGGGATACCAAGATTTTATTTGATTGGCTGAAGTCGCAGGCCAGGACATTATCCCTTTTTGAAGTTTCCAGAAGAACAGCTACTCTTTTGTTATTAGCATCAGGAAGGAGACTGCATGATCTGACGCTATTAAGAATGTCCGGGGACTATTTAAACAATCTAGGTGACGAGATAGTACTTTGGCCAGTATTTGGTTCAAAAACGGACAGAGGAAACTTTAGACAATCTGGTTGGAAATTGTCAAAACACAAGGACCAATGGATCTGCCCAGTCACGTGGATTAGGATCTTACTTAAGAAAGCTGAAGAAAGAAGAAGAGATTCAGGCCTGGAGGAACTCTTCATTTCAGTGACTGGCTCAGTCAGAGCGGCTTCTAAGACAATGATCGCGGGCTGGGTACGCTCGGTGTTAAGAGAAGCAGGTTTGGAAGCTTCACCAGGGAGCATCAGGTCGGCAGTCGCATCTAAGGGCTGGATAGATAACTTACCAGTGCAGGAAATTCTGGATAGAGGAAATTGGTCATGCGTGGAAACCTTCAGGAAACATTACTGCAGGCAAATCTCTAGTCTAGAAAGAGGAAACTCAGATCCACTCAGAAAGAATTTTAATCCAGTATAACAAGAGACTACTAGGGAAGGAAGCGTCTGAGTTGGAGAAATACCAAAGAAGTTAATTTTTTTTTTTTTTTTTAAGTTTCAGTCCAGAGGACCTGTCAAAGAATAGAGCTAAGAAGTACATAAGGTTTATAAATAGCAGAGCTATAAATTTTTTTTTTTTGTTATATTTGAATAAAGACGAACTGTAAAAAAAAAAAAAAAAAATATATAATAATAAGGAGTACCCCCGTTTTAATTGAGGTCACATAACGTTGAGGGGATCACCAGCAGATAGCAAACAGTCTCTCATGAGGATGCCGTGTGTCGGCCAAAGGGGCACAATGCTAGTGTTTTGAATTCCAACAAAACACGTATTGTGCACCGGAGCCGACACACGGCATCCATTCAAACATCTTGCCGGATGAGAGACACTATGAAGAAGAAACACGTGGACACCGGAAACTTGTGGTGATAAGCGCCACCTAGAGGAGAAAGTCAAGGATTAAGGGACCAAAAGGGGCGGATTCTCAATAGCTTCTCTCATGAGGATGCCGTGTGTCGGCTCCGGTGCACAATACGTGTTTTGTTGGAATTCAAAACACTAGCATTGTGATGGTGCTCCTGATGCTTGGTGACTCGACTATGCAACGTAGGTGACACATTTGCATTTGATTCTCTGCATGTTACATATTTCAGGATAAATTGAAGAACCTCTTCATTCGACGAAACACCCATGATTGGAGCATCCTCGATCCAAATTAGCATATGACAATGCGGCATGCCTCTGCTTTGGTACTATCGTCGAACAAAGTAATGCTTTACTTTGCCGATAGGATTGTCCGGTGAGCATATAAAGTCAATCATTGCAAGAAATTTATTCTGTAAAAATCTAGCTGCAGATACTGGATCAGCAGTGATAAGCTCATTGACAGAATTAATTGAAGCGAGACTGGGACTTACCTCTTTTATGTATTCTGCCAAATCTGGCCATAACCATTCTGCTGGACTCAATGTTAGAAACCATGTGGCTGGTCCATAATCACGAGTCATCGCGTTAATATTGTTCCTGAATTTATTCCAATATTGTCGTGTATTGGGCAGCTTTCCAAATATCGTTTCCAGATTTCCTTCCAGCTTTTTTTCCGACATCAAATTTAGGAATTCATTCGCAGTGTATTTTTCCTTCACGTTAGTGGTCATTAATTTATGATAAATACCACTATTTATCTGCCGCATATTCGCATTGTTCAGTAAGAAGAACAAGTACTGTACGTTTAAGCGAAATTGCGAATGCTTAGACATTATTCTTGATTTGACAAAGTCAAATTCCCTTATGTGTAAATTTCTTTCCTCGTATATACCATTTTTACCATAACAGTTGTAACGCGCGTTTCGGCGTAACCCCGGGAGGAGGTGAATCTCCCGATGTTACAACGCGGTCACAGAAATTTATAGAATTCACCGGAGTTCCTCACCCCTGAGGAAACCGACTCCGGTGAATTGGGGCCCAGAGGAGGTTCTCCCGTTGGAGAGGACTAGGCGGTGTCGGAAATAATGACACGACTGGACTATGTTTTATTCGCGGATTTATTAGGCGACTCGATACAATTTTAGTATTCCCCGGAGGGACGCAATATACACAATATAATTAATTACTAATAATCCGCGCGGGGTGCCCGTACACCCTCTGTAGTCCTGCCTAGTGGAGGACGGACTTCTCGGCAGTCCGTCGGCGTCGGCAACGCAGAGACCGCTGAGCTTCCTGCAACAACGGCCCCCACGTCACAGGGAATGGGTCGTCTAATACACCCAGGAGCTTTTCAGGCAACCTGGGCGGACGTTCCCCGGGGATGAGGACTAGGTCCCGAGCTCGACGACTGCTGCGACAGTCGGAGCACACTATCCCGCACAAACGCAACCGGGCACGGTCAAGTCCGTGTCCCTTGACCGGCACTTCACGCTCTACTATAAAACAGTGAGCGCGGGGCGCTCCACTTACTACTTTTGTAGAGTTGCTCCAAGCCAGGCAGTGGTGGTCAGAGGAATCCTCTCGTTCCTGGGCTGGTCCCACTGGGTATATCCGGGATCTGGGAACGCACTCCGTCACACCACGACACACACACTTGCGGACACGAGTCGCGGCCGAGCCTCACAGTAGCGATTTTAGATAGCTGGTATCAGGCCTGGCGATGTACGTCCGTTCGCTCAGACGATGATACCAGAAGTAATTAGCCAGCTGATCGCGCGATATCAGCTAGCCCCAGTAAGGGAATTTAAATCTCTTAAATTCCCTTCAAGGACGCCTCATTAGCTAACATTAGCCTAACGAGGAACGGCAATCAGCTGTGTCGGACGACAACAACAGCGATCACCGTTGACGTCCCGGACCGAGCTCAGCTAATGCTATCATTGGGAATATTAATATATTCCCAATTAGCTGAGCCTGTAACGGATTTTTATAATAATAAAAATACCACGTTACACAGTATATATCGGGAAAGCACATAAGATCCAATTACTTTTGACGATTGTCGAAAGGCTGAGCCTCGACTTTCAGCATTTGATACAGATTCGTTGACATGTCGTTCACTCTTTTCTCATACATTGGATATACCGTGTATTGCTCATAGTACGATGACTCTGGATCTGTAATTTGAGTCAGCATTGCCGCCGCTTGTTTCTTATTCTCAATAATACCGTTATCCATATTATTATTGCTTTTCTCATTATCAATATTGCTATCCATATTGTTGTTATTACTATCATCATCATTATCGACATCATCAATATTTTCTTCATCCATATCTTCTACGGTAAATTCCGTATCATTGAGACTATTATCTTGTAATAGCCCTTCGGGAGAATAAGGCAAATTGATTTTAGCGTAAAGAGGATTATTTTCCTTCAGCCATTGAAGAACGTTAAATACATTTTTAACATCTACCAAATTCTCCCAAACTAATTTGGATCTCGTAGGAATTCCACGCACCAGGATGTATAATTCGTGGTGATTATTAATGGGTCTCGTTGCCGGACATATTTTCTTTAAACTCTCTTCTATCGGCAACGGTAAATGAAAGATTCTTCCCTTCAACTTTTGCACCATTTGTTTATGCGGTACCTTCTTATTCGCCACTGTGCCCATTCGTTGAATGCATTGAAATGCCTTTGCTCTCTGAATTAATATTTTCTCATAATCGTTGAGAGTAGAAAATACTGTAGGCATTTTACCAACGTAAAGATTGTTGAGAACACACACTGGTGGTAGAGAATTTTTACGGAAATATTGTAAACAATAATGACATATATTGTCAGGTTCGATATTCTCCTTTCTCAGATATGTTAACAAATTATCCCAGTGTAGACCACTCAAAGGTTTCCTCGCTCTTCTCAAGCATGTAACATCTTTTTTAAAATGCAACTTTTCGCAAGACACACATGCAATTGTAGGTGTTTCCAACGATCTTTTTGTAAAAGCCTGAAAGGCTTTATTATAATACGTTGCTATTATTCTATCTTCGTTCAAATCTATTTCAGAAACTTTAACATTTTCCAAAATATTTTTCTTCTGCAGATCGTCCACGATCTTCCTTAATGTAGCAACATCGCCAATTTCCAAATATTTATCAATCTCCATTACTTTTTTATATTTGAAGATTAATGAATTTATTAATTTCTGTACATTTCTTACCCGTGGATAATGCGGGCATAAGAAATTCACAGCGAGTAAGAGTGATTTACAAACATTCGGATTTATGTAGCATCCTTGAGAATGTCCTTTTTTAACAATGGAATGTTTTACTGTGCAGCGTCCTATGCGTTTAATGAGAGCGGGTACATTTCTCAATAATTTGCAATCAAATATGACTTTGAGCAATCGATAATATCGCCTGATAATTTCAGTATTTTTGATGCAAAAGCTACCACATTTCCACACTTTTTTTGTATTGTTGTTATTAGCAACGTCATCCAACAGGGGTAAAATATTTACAACTTGACCATTTTTATTAATAACAAGATTTTCTTCAAACGTTGTAAAATTGTACGTTGCCTCAAAGAAGTATGCTTCTGTCGATGCAGAGTGTTTAGATGTACCACACAATACGTCACGTACATCTTCGGTTAAATTTGAACCCAAGTCTGCAGTTTCAATCGCAGATAATTGTGACAGATGAATTTCTGCATTCTTTCGCAGTAATCGTAAAATTTGTTTCATATTTTGCAAATGTTTCTGTCTCAAATGGAAAGACCACTTGAACAATCTTTCTGCTTCGATTCTTCGCTCCGCAGCAGTGCCTTTAACGATATTTTTTTGTATGGACTTGATGTAAATTTCCTTATTGTATTTCATGGCAATATTGTTGCAGCATCTAAAGTATTTATCATACTTTTTGCGTATCTCCTGTGCAAGACGCATTTTTCTTTTAATACTAAGTATATCCTTGTGCTTAGCGTAGTACGCTTGGTTTTGATATCTCTTTTGTTCAGGATGAGCTTTTTCTTTTTAATTCTGACTGTCGATTCATTTAGTAAATAACTCTCTTTCTTTCTCTATTTATAATTAAATTTGTTAAATAATTATTTTGCTTTCTTGCTCGATTATGATGTAAATTACATCTATATCTATCTTGTTTTCTCTTTCGATTGTCATCTAAATTCGTTATATATCTTGTGCGCATTTGCCTTCGATATTTCTCCAAATTTGATATGTACATCTTACGTTTTTGTCTTCGATATTCCTCTACATTCGATATATACCATTTAGGTTTTTGCATTTGATATTTTTCCAAATTCAATTCATAATTAATACGTTTTCGCATTTGATATTTTCCTAAATTCAATGCATAATTAATACGCTTTTGTCTTCGATATTCCTCCAAATTAGATAGGTATCTTTTACGTTTCCGCATTCGATATTCTTCCAAATTTGATGTATATTTAATGCGCTTCTGTTTTCGATTTTCTTCTATATTAGATAAATATCTTTTACGTTTTTGACTTTGACATTTATCCAAATTTTGCGAGTATTTAATACGCTTTTTACTTCGGTTTTTTTCTACGTTCGATGTGTAGCGTTTACGCTTTTTCAATTGATTTTCAATTAAGTTTGACGCATACTTTATGCGTTTTAACCTTTGATTTTGAATAATATTTTTTACATATCTCTTTCGTTTTTGCATTCGATTTTTTTCATTATTTATTTTGTATTTATAACATTTTTTAAATCTATTTTCCATTAAGTTCTCATGATATTTAGAACGTTTATGTTTCTTAATTATATCTTTATTCTTAATATAATATGAATTATTTTTAAGATAATGTTTATTTGAATATTTTTTATATTCATCACGCTTACGAGTACATAATGATTTTTTATTTAATAAATAATACAATTTCTTTTTAATATGACTCAGTGCAATATCACGATTATAAATATCTCTTTGCTTTTTACAAATTTCTAGTTTCCGTTTAGCATAATAATTTTTTTGTTGTATAATTTTATTTTTCTTATTCAAAAGATTATAGGCGAGACGTCTTCTACAATTAATATTTTCTTTTCTCTTATTCCAGCAATCCCTTTCTTTTTCTTTTTTTATCAAAGTATCTTTGACAATTAAACTTTCAGTTTTATCTGTCATTAAAGCATTCGTGCCAATCGACGAGTCATTTTTCATGTCGATTAACAAACTGTTCAAGCAGATTGACAAATAATTAACTCCTATTGACGAATGATTTTTAATGCCGATCAACATATTGTTCATATCGAACGACAAATTATTCATGCCACTCGACGAATCATCGTTCATATCGATCGGCAAATTGCTCATGCCAACCGACGAATTATTTTTCGTGTCGATCGGCGAATTGTTCATGCCGACCGACGAATTATTTTTCATGTCGATCGGCGAATTGTTCATTCCGATCGACGAATTATTTTTCGTGTCAATCGGCGAATTGTTCATGCCGACCGACGAATTATTTTTCGTGTCGATTGGCGAATTGTTCATGCCGACCGACCAATTATTCTTTGTGTTGACCGAAAAAGTGTTAATGTTAATTAATGAATTTTTATTGTTATTTAAGCTACTTAATGATAATTTCTTATCATTATTATGTTGTCTTCGCTTTC
Source organism: Sclerodermus sp. 'alternatusi' (assembly GCA_037305995.1). NCBI lineage: Eukaryota > Metazoa > Arthropoda > Insecta > Hymenoptera > Bethylidae > Sclerodermus > Sclerodermus sp. 'alternatusi'. Next base: position 15,158 of record JBBEEM010000100.1, read on the forward strand.
GTTGTTTGTGTTTTTTAAGACGTTTAGTTTGTGCAACTTGTAAGCTAGGAATTTCATAATTAGAAAATAATGCAGCTAATGGAAAATGCTTTAAAACATTATTCATAAATATATGCAATAAATGATCGCGCATTTTTAAACTATCATACCTAATATCATTCGGTTTAATGCCAAATGCAACAGAAGTTGCAAAAGCTATAGCGTATACACCACAATCATTTCCGTTTGATTGCTGTTGAACTACAGGGAATTGTATCTTACCCGTTTTAAAATTAAAAAATGGAAACAATTTGGACAAATATAATTTATGATCATCATGCAATAGATTTTTATTTAATGAATCATAAATATATTTTTTTTTCCATCATAATGTGCACAAATCCAATGTCCATCTATATTTGTTTTACCGCTAAATAAAATTTGTACGTGTTCCGTATCTTTTGATACAGAATCAATAAATTCTGGACATTGAATTTTTAATGGATCTTGTGAGGAAATTTTTGGACAAAACTTATGCAATAATTCAAGGAAATAATTAATATGTCCGTCGTGTAACCATTTTCCTGATGAAATCACAATTTTATCAGATTCACTTAATAAATTCGTTTTTAAATCAGCTTTATTGAATAAATTCATGTTTCAAGATTTATTAACAAACAATTAATATTCTATAAATAAAACAAAGTAAACCAAAGTAAAACGCTTCGTCGATTATAAAAAATTACCGTCGAATCGAAAGTGAGTCCTATCACTATAAGAGTTGTAGAACCACTAAATCATTTATTAGGAGAATCAATAGTATTACATCCATAAGCATCTGTTTTGTATATATTTATATTTCTTAAATCGGGTTAAAAGGACACATAACGAAAATAAATCTCCTCATATAAAATTATCAAATTATTACATTAATTGTGTTAATTAATGATTTTATCATCATTACATGTATACTCTGATTATTTTATATTTTATAATAACAACAATAAAATAATTACTACTCATATAATCTTTATATTAAAAGTATTTTCTTAACGTATATTATATTTTTTCATTTAATTAATAATAAATTGTATTACAAATATTTTCTTATATTTTTATAAATGTTAATTAAAATAGAGAACTTAAGGGAAATATATGTTGAGAGATCATTTTGATATAGTTTGTGTCCTTGTTTATTGCTTCTAAAGGACAAGGCAAACACTATTGCTGTCCTCATTTGACAATTACTCACGTATGCCAATAATTATTAGTCTATCCTTCTTCATAGAGGAAGAAGGGAAAATTTCTCCAGAGCATATAGGCAATACCGTCGTACATAAGTCTATCCTTCTTAGATTAATACGGGTAATGATTTCCTTCTTTCTTTCAAATACACACAGGCCATCTCTGTTATACCAATGGCACTTGTATCTATTTAACTATATTTCAATAAAACGTTGATTAATTAAAATAGAGCTTTAAAAGACAAGAAATTAAAACATTAACATTAACCATTCTCTCAATCAATGTGTGCTAATAGACTGAGAAAGAGATACCAGTTTCATTAACATGAGAGAGCTAATGAATATGTATTAAAAGAAAGAAGAGATAATATATTATCTGTTTTAATTTAACAAGGATAGACGAATATGCGACAGTGTTCCGAAATTTCTCCTTCTTCCTCTTTGAAAAAGGACAGTCTAATAAATATAGGCATGCACAAGCGATTGTCTGATAAGGATAGAGCGATAGAGACACAGACAATGTCCGCAGAATTTACCTGTTCTAAAAGCATATCCTTGTCTTTCATTGGCATTAAACAAGGAAATAACCTGTCGAAATTTTTTCCACCACATATATTCTCCTTAAAACCCCTCTGTCAATCTCAACGTCTATTGAAAGACAGAGAAAAAGGTACAAGTATCATAGGTATATGAGAGTGTGTATATGAAAGAGAAGGAAAGAAATCATTACCCATATTAATATAAGAAGGATAGATTAATGTACAACAGTATTGCCTATACGCTCTGGAGACACTTCCCCTTTTTCCTCTATACGGAAGGATAGCCTAATAAGTATGGGCATGCATGAGTATTTGTCGAATAAGGACAGCAATAGAGTTATGCTTGTCTTTCAGTAGCAATAAACAAAGATACAAGCTATCTCGTAATGTCTCCCTCCACATGTACCCCTTAAAATACCCTTCTCTCAATCCACGTGTATTGGAAGGCAGAGAAGGAGATACAAGTATCATAGGTATGAGAGAGATCGTCAGCATGTATTGAAATAAAGAAGACTATCTCCGCCTTTTATAACAAAAGGTAGTTCAATAATAATAAGTGAGAGTCAAATTTATGTATATGTAGGATAAGAGTGTGTAGTACAGTTTTCAATCACTTCTCAGCAAACTTCCGTCCAGCAAACATGTAAGTAACTCATGCTATTAATTTATATTATAGTAATTAATATAAATTATAATTCAATTAATTAATCTTAATTTATGATTTTTACAGATTGCTCTCGATATATATTTTTTATATATATATATACATATATATATTATGGCCGATCCAAGTAGTAAGTAAATGTTTATGCAAATTAAAAATTTCATACATTCAATAAGAAATATTATTTATTAAATCAATAAATTATTTTACAGAAAACATGGATATTAATAATAATATTGGCCAGCAGCAGCAGCAACAAGAGCAGCAGGAGCAGCAGCAACAACAACAAATTATTGCTGAGCTGCAATTCCTGCGGCAGCAAAATCATTTGTTGACGCAGGAATTGCAGCATTTGCGCAGCCCTGCTGCTCTTGTTCCTGCTAGTGCTGCTGTACAGCCGCAGCAGCAGCTGCAACAGCAACAACAATCGCCGGAACAGGAGCAGCAGCAGTTAATAAGTAAGTATTATTTTTTAAATTTTATTATTAACCTTGTTATTTTGCTAATTACGATTTTATCCGACAATATTGAAGTGAAATAATTCTTCATATTGTTTGATAATAAGTTTTTTTCGTTCTAACATAATAAATATATCGAAACAAATTTTTTTAAATTAACAATATTAATTATCTATTTTCAGATGCTGCTCAAAGACGGCTAGGAAGGGCGGCAGAGTGGGCCGCAACAAGGGGCCGCGGCCTTGACGTTCGAGGTCGGAGTCGCGGTCGCGGTCGCAGTCACGGAAATTATAATAACTTTTTTTATTTCAAATAATATAATTTATAATAAATTACCATATATAAATAAAATATAACCTAAAAAAGACGTCTAATTATTTTCCCTTCAAGTCTATACTTCTAAATATATATATACTTCTATACGTCTAAATATACCATAAAAAATAAAAACATAACCTTAAAAAACATCAATGTCAGTTTATTTGTATTCCAAAAGGATAGTCCAAAATAAACAAACATGCATGAGTAGTTGTAGAATAAGCCTTTCTATCCTTTTTTTCATTATTAGCATTATAATAAACAAGGATACAAAATAAATCATAAATTTATACATAAATTTGACTCTCACTTATTATTATTGAACTACCTTTTGTTATAAAAGGCGGAGATAGTCTTCTTTATTTCAATACATGCTGACGATCTCTCTCATACCTATGATACTTGTATCTCCTTCTCTGCCTTCCAATACACGTGGATTGAGAGAAGGGTATTTTAAGGGGTACATGTGGAGGGAGATATTACGAGATAGCTTGTATCTTTGTTTATTGCTACTGAAAGACAAGCATAACTCTATTGCTGTCCTTATTCGACAAATACTCATGCATGCCCATACTTATTAGGCTATCCTTCCGTATAGAGGAAAAAGGGGAAGTGTCTCCAGAGCGTATAGGCAATACTGTCGTACATTAATCTATCCTTCTTATATTAATATGGGTAATAATTTCTTTCCTTCTCTTTCATATACACACTCTCATATACCTATGATACTTGTATCTTTTTCTCTGTCTTTCAATAGACGTTGAGATTGACAGAGGGGTTTTAAGGAAAATATATGTGGTGGGAAAAATTTCGACAGGTTATTTCCTTGTTTAATGCTAATGAAAGACAAGGATATGCTTTTAGAACAGGTAAATTCTGCGGACATTGTCTGTGTCTCTATCGCTCGATCCTTATCAGACAATCGCTTGTGCATGCCTATATTTATTAGACTGTCCTTTTTCAAAGAGGAAGAAGGAGAAATTTCGGAACACTGTCGCATATTCGTCTATTCTTGTTAAATTAAAACAGATAATATATTATCTCTTCTTTCTTTTAATAAGCATTCATGATCTCTCTCGTATGAATGACACACGTATCTTTATCTTACTATATTTTACTACATATTGATTGATTAACAATTCTTTAATTTAATATGACGAAAAAATGAAAATCATTATGAGATATCTCTTTGCCAACCAACTTGTGTTGGAATATAGAGAAAACGATACGAGTATCACTGGTATGAGAGAAATTGACAATATATATAGAAAAGAAGGGCATTATTATATTATCAGAAATAATATAAAGAAGGATAAATGAATGTAGGATTGCTTATGTGTTCTAGCAGCACCTCCCCTTCTTCCTTCATCAAAAAAGACAGTCTAACAATTATAGGCATGCATGAACATGCATAAACAAGGATACAAACTGTTAAAATGTCTTTCACCATATATTCCCCTTAAAACCCTTCTGTCAATGATCGTCTGTTGGAAGACAGAAAATATATTATATCTCGTTTAATTTTCAAGAATGATAGAGGATAGATGAATAATGTGTGCTAAATTTATTACCTGTATATGTTCCAGCGACAATTCTTCTCCCTCTATGGAAAGGAATAGTTTTTTAAATACAGGATATAATAATGATGCCTTTCGAAATTTTAATGGGTTGTACACGAATCAATTCTAACAGAATATTTTTTTATTTGAAACTTAATTTTAAAGATATTCATTGACAAATTCATTGACAAAGATGCAATTAGTCAGATTGGTTAAAGTGAGATAGAATAACGTTGTCTCACTTTAATTATCTATTAGTTTCTATCTAATAGTTCATATTTATAGTACCTTTATCATTGAATATTTTAAGAATTGAGCGTCGAAGTGTGAGATGGGAGTTGGAAGGTGGAATGCAGATATGGGGGAGGTGGGAGTAGGTTATACAGGAGGTGGATGCATAGGAGATAGGAATTGGAAGGTGAAATGCAATTATGCGAAAGATGAGAGGTAATTTCACAGGAGGTGGAAGTTGGGTGGTGGTTACGCGGGAAGTGGAAGTTGGGTGGTGGTTACGCGGGAGGTGAAAGTTGGAATATGGTTATGCAGGAGGTTCGAGGTGCTATGCGAGAGATTAAAATTGGGGGGATGGATGCGCGAAAGGTGAAAGTTGGAATGCAGTTATGTGGGAGGTGAGTGATGGTTATTCAAGAGTTGGAAGGTGAATTGCAGTTATGCGAGAGGTGAGAGGTGGTTACACGGGAGAAAGTAACCTGGGAGGTGGTTACGTAGGAGATGGAAATGGGAAATGGTTACGTGGGAGGTGGAAGTTGAAATGCAGTTAAACGAGAAGTGGGAGGTGGCTATGCGAGAAATTAAAGTGGGGGTGGATGTGCAGGAGGTGGAAGTTAGAATACAGTTATGCAGTTATGTGGGAGGTGAGAGGTGGAAGTGAGTGGTGATTACGAGAGAGGTGAAAGTTGGAATGCAGTTATGCGGGTGGAGGTTACGCGGGAGGTGGAAATTGGAATGCAGTTAAACAGAAATTGGGAGGTGGCTCCTTGGTAGAGATGGGAGTCATTAAAAAAAATTGTAATTTATTCATTATCAATTATTTTCAATATTCTCTTTATTTGTATCAATAATATAAATAATAAATGAAAAAATGCATTAGCGTTAATGTATAAACAGCCAAATTTTAAGGGATTGTACAGGAGGTGCTTTTAAGACGATTTTTCACTAACCATATTTTGCTTCAAAGCTTAGTTTTTGAGATATTTAATGATAAAGGTATACTATTAATTAGACAGAAAAAGTCAATTGGTTGAAGTGAGATAGAATGGCTCTATCTCACTTCAACTATCTATCTGTCTCCGTCTAACTAATAGTATCTTAATCATTAAATATCTCGAAAACTAAGCTTCAGATAAAAATCTCTCTACAACCCCTTAAAATTTGGCCGCACCACACTGAAACGCTATGTATAGCCATATGACGTCACACCCTGACGTCACTAGTGGCATGTTTTCAAAAGGTGCGAAAAGTAATAAATAATAATAATTTTTAACATTATTTCCGACTATTTAGATTCGGAACATGTTATTTCGCGATATATAGCCATATGACGTCACGCTCTGACGTCACTAATGCTAAATTCTTAAGATGTTCGAAAATTAATAAATCACATTACTTCCAACAATTTTGCTTCAGAACACGTTATTTCGCGATATGTAGCCATATGATGTCACGCTATGACGTCACTAATGCTAAATTCTCAAGATGTTCGAAAATTAATAAATCACATTACTTCCGACAATTTTGCTTCAGAACACGTTATTTCGCGATATGTAGCCATATGACGTCACGCTATGACGTCACTAATGCTACTGTTTCAAGACGTTCGAAAATTAGTAAACAATTAAAATTTAGAATTTTTTGTTGCATTACTTCCAACAATTTTGCTTCGGAACTCGTTATACTTCGCAATATGTAGCCATATGACGTCACGCTATGACGTCACTAATGCTACGTTTTCAAGAAGCTCGAAAATTAATAAACAATCAAAATTTAGAATTTTCTGTCGCATTATTCCGACAATTTAGCTTCGGATCACGTTATTTCGCAGTATATAGCAAAATATGACGTCACGCTCTGACGTCACAAATGGCATATTTTCAAAGGGTGCGAAAACCAATAAATAACAAAAATTTATAATATTTTTTAACATTATTTCCGAATTTTTTAGGTTCGAAACAAGGTATTTCACGATATATAGCCATATGACGTCACGCTCTGACGTCAGTAATAGTACGTTTTCAAGAATTACGAAAAGTAAATAAAAAATAATAATTATTTAATAATTAAATAATATTACTCATTTATTATTACAATTATTCGCAAATGACAATGGTTAATTTATAAAAGTGAAACAATAATTTATTAATTATTAATTAGTTTTATTAATGTTTAGTTTATTTATTAAAATAATATGAATAATAAATATAATAAATAAAAAAATTAATTTACATTATAAAGGTATTACATTTTCAACACTATTTCCGATAATATAGGCTTAGAACACGGTATTTCGCTATATCTGTGTTTATGACGTCACGCTCTGACGTCACTAATGGCACACTTTCAAGCGGTGCGAAAAAGATGGAGATGGAGATGGAGACGACGACGACGACGATGACGAGGACGGAACTGAACATGCACTTTTCAAAAAATGAAAAATTAAAAAAAATTATGCAGATGCACTTTTTATGCATTTTAGTGTATTTAAACGAATTTTTTTTTTCGTTTTTTAGCTTCAGGATGTCTCAAAACATATTTTAGCGTTAAAATTTCTTTAAAAAATCGACCTAAAATTTTGGATGTTTCGGGAAAAAGATACTCGGTGTCTCGCATACAGTAGCATATAACGTCACTGTGAGGCTATACTACTTGGCGCGAGACTCTACCGAGTCTCCTGATATCTTCTAACTTTTTAGTATTTAATCTTTTTCTAAAAAATTGTATCTTTTTTAGCCATGGCATTGCTTCATTTACATTTTTAGGCAATTCATGAGATGACATATACCATGGAGATGAACAGCCTAGTATACAGCACTTTTGAACCATTTTATCGTAAGTGACAAATCAGTTTGATAACAATTAAACGAAATTTACTAAGCAGCACTGTTACTGAACTGTCAAACTTTACCATAACAAACCACACTTTCAAATAACCTATAAAATCATTTCAGATGATCATCGCCATCGGATCACTATGCGTTTTCTTGAGGAACTAAAACCGAAAAGCTCCAAAATACAGGGTGTCCGGAAAAAAAGGAGACATTTTTTGAGAAGTGATTCCTGACGCAATTCTAAGAACTTTTTTCTCTTGCCATTTTTCGAAGCTTTATTTCTGAGATATTCAACGATAAAGAAACCATTAGTTAGAAAGAGACAGATAGATAGTTGAAGCGAGACAAAGTGGCGCTACCTCACTTCCACTATAGGAGTGTCTCTGTCTAACTAGTGGAATCCTTATTGTTGAATATCTTAGAAATAAAGCTTCAAATCAAAAAATGCCAAGAGAAAAAAGTTCTTTGAATAGCCTCAGAAACCACCTCTCAAAAAATGTCTCCTTTTTTCCGGACACCCTGCATCATATGAACGAAAAGATTTTCTCGATTTTTGATGGTTCATCAAAAATTGAAAATGGGATTTGAGATAAAGGCAAAAAATATGCTATTGTTCATTTAAAGTAAACGTCCGAGCGAGAGGGCGATAGCCGGGTCGCTAGCGTCGGGAGAGCACATGGCATCCTTGTCTAGGCGTCCAGTGCATGCATGAATCAAATGTTAATTATTATCGATTTTTGACACTTGATCAAAAATCGAAATAATCACATCGCTAGAGAAACATTCGCAGAAAGCACTCATCTTTCTTTCAGTTCTTTGGGAGAAATGCAGAAAATTTTAAATTCGCTGTAAAGAAGAAATTGTGCGAGCGAGAGGACTATAGTTGTCTCCCTGCCATCAAGAGAACACTTAGTCACGCCCTTTTTCTCTATGTATCTATATATATATATGTGTGTGTGAAATATATGTGCTTGCCTCCTTGTAGTGGTGCACTGCTACAAAGTAGTAGGCCATCTATAAACAAAACGCTGAACTACTTTTCGTTCTGTTTTATCATTTTCGAGATAAAACAGGACTGATATTTTAGCAATTTTTTAGTATTTCGTATTTATAAAAGTATGTGCACATTTCTTGGAATTTTTAATCGAGACTGGGCTCAAACGATTCTCTAAATATGTGGCTATGTACGAGATTTCTTCTTTTTCCAAAATACCTACTGCATTTTTTATGACAGGAAAAATTGTTAGTACACATTTGTTTATTGTTAAATTTTTATCGATTTTCGGAAAACGAAAGAATCTCGTACATTCCTTACACTTCATAGAGTATACCTGTCAAACCGTTCTCAAATCTGTTTATTTATAACGACATACTTTTATAAATACGTTTTTGGTCGGTACAGGATGCTCTTAAATAATATTAACTTATGATACTTATCTCTAATACTTAATTGTGTAGTGTATATTCAGAGTATCCGGAAGAAAAGGAGACATTATTTAAGTGGTGACACCTAACGCTATTCTATGAACTTTTTCATTTTGGCATCTTTTGATTCAAAGCTTCATTTTTAACTTATTTAATTATAAAAATGTTATTAGTTAGACAGAGACACTCTGATAGTTGAAGTGAGGTGGCGGCACTCTGTCTCGCTTCAACTATGGGAAAGTCTCCGGCAAACTAACGCAATCTTTATTTATTAAATAACTTAAAAATGAAGCTGCAAATTAAAAAATACCATAATGTAAAAGTTCTTAGAAAAGCGTTAGGTACTATTACTCAAAAAGAGTGGTACCAACATGCACATGGCCGGATTGCGCACGACCTAATTGTACACAGTCTTTTCTACACCATCAATTAGGACGCAGTTAAATTTTTTGGAAAATTGATAGCTTTCTTATGATAGTTTATAACCTGAGATAAAAGTATAAAATAAAAATCACGTTGTAAGTAGTTATCACCTGGTGGTGTGTGTTTCAACCCTTATATATTTGACAATTTTTAAGATGTAGAATGTATAAATAAATAATTCACAATTGAAATATGGAAATGTATAACCTTTTTAAGAAAATAAAGACATTTATGATAAAAAAATTAAAAAAATAATTGTGTTCATTTCGGTCGTGTGAAAATATATAAGTGCACAATTCGACTGTGCGCAAATAGGTCGAATTCCATTCGGCGGTGTGTAAATTAGATTTTGTTCATCTCGGCTCCTTCCCTTAAAAAATGTCTCCTTTTTTCCCCGAACATCCTGTATAAAGTCTAAGGCAGTTAGTAATTTAGAATGAGATAACACCACTCTGCCTCACTTGAACTATCTATTTACCTTTGCCTAACTAATAGTACCTTTAGAGTGGGATCCATTTCGACAAGGATCACTTCAATATGCGTATTTTCGACGCGTTCAAATTCGGCACGGATTTTTCGACGCGACATGTTTCGACATTTTATATTGACATTAGAATGAGAAAATTAGGTTTTAAGTAGTTAACACATAGTGGTGTGTGTTGTCAACTCGTCTACATAAAAAATTGTACACGTTTTACCTTGACGATAAATTAATTTAAAATATAAAATTTATTAGTAGGCGAGGTTTATAAAACGCAATACTTGTGCACAAACGATTCATAGGCCGTTGTTGTAACAATGATGTCCTTTAAAACTTTAAGAAGTTGTAGAGGGAGTGATTTTAGGACAATTTTTCATTTACCACATTTTAATCTAACGCTTAGTTTTTGAAATATTTAATGATAAATATACTATTAGTTAGATAGGGACACTCAATTGGTTAAAGCGAGATAGCACCATTCTGTCTCACGTCAACTATCTATCTGTCTCTGTCTAACTAATAATAACTTTATCATTAAATATCTCAAAAACTAAGCTTCAATTCAAAATGTGGTAAATGAAAAATCGTCTTAGAATCATCCATTTTACAATCCCTTAAAATTTGGCCGTATCTTATTGAAACGCCTTGTATAATACTGTATGAAGCCATTCCGTTCTCTTTCGAAACAATGTCATTATATTAACTAAAAGTCAAAAGGACCACTATTCACAGTACTTTTAGTAATAAGGAAATACAATCACAGTCTTATGCTGGCCAAACACTATCTATTATCACTATCTGCGTATTGCTTAAGCACGAGTTGACGCAAATTTTTCATAATTTAGGGGCAACACTACTGAAGGTACTGACATAAACACTGCATTTAGTAATACAAGTTCGGTTTCCAGTTTCCGGATATATTTTTTTATTTTTGACAACTTTTATTGACTTTTAAGACCTTTTTAATAAATTGGTCAAAACTAAAATAAGATTTATCTATGGTTTTACATGGAAAATAACATCCATTAAAATTGCATGAAAACTTGTCTAACTTAAAGTGTTATAACTTAATAAAGAAAAATTGTAGGCTAACAAACTTTTTTTTAATTTCTTCACGAAGGATTAAACTTTAAGAGAGTATTGATAATTATTGCTAGCATTTGGTTTTAGCCTATGTATGTTTCTCTAAATTTCACAATTGACTTAACATGAAACATACCCCTACCTCCGGGATTAGAACGTTCCGAAAGTTGATATATGAAAATTTTAACTAAACAGCCCTTAAAGAGGAAAATTTACCCTTAATAACGCTATTTTTAATTTTTTCCTATCATAATTTTTGAGAAGGTTACAGTAGTCTGAAAATTGTCATAATATGACCATAAAAAGTGTTGCGATTTAAGTTTTGACCAGTTTTTTCTTATTTAGTAAAATATAAATGTTTTAAATCTTTATTAAATTAAATTACATTAATCAATATAAGTATCATATAATCTGCGTTTTTGTAATTATAATTTTCAAAATTGATCTGAAATATCGGAAATTAATGACTAAATTTGGAAGAATAAACACGATATCCATTCAACCATAACTAAACCCAGACATATTACTTTTCTTCTAAATATGATAATAAAAATATCTTACCAATTAATAAATGATATAAGAAAAAATAATGAACCAGAAACTAGGAATCAAATCTGTAGTAGTTGAACGTAGTGTTTCTTTAAGTATCATATACAGCTTTGCTTCTGAAAATCTTAAAAATTTGAGCATTGGTGTTATCATGATAAGATTTATTAGCGTTTGTGAAACAGTAGGTAGGAAAGAATCATTTAAAATTCTTTTCTTTACGTATTCCCATAAATTTACTCAATATTTATTATCATATTATGTACTTGCAAACAGAATATTTTGCCTTATATCATAGTATTGAGGTTTGTAACGATGTAAAAAACCGTTGCAGCATCTCTCGACCGATTCCCGATATTAAGAGAATATCGGGAATAAGTTGAGCACACTCGGCACTGTAGCGCCTATGCTGATGTCTGGATCGGCTGGCGAGGCAGTAAGTTAGAGAGAGAACGATGCGAACGCGTCGTGTCTCTGTCCGACGGCCGGGTGTAGCAGAGTCTGTCTCTGTCTCGCTCGTTGCGTGCGGTCTAACATCGGGTTAGACTGATTCCTCCAAATAATAATAGTAAGTTCGGCTATGTCGGTATTGGTCAGATTGGTTGTGTGCGTGGGGAGGATCAGGAGACTCGGTAGAGTCTCGCGCCAAGTAGTATAGCCTCACAGTGACGTCATGTGCTACTGTACGCGAGACACCGAGTATCCTTTTCCCGAAACATCAAAAATTTTATGTCGATTTTATTAGGAAATTTTAACGCGAAAATATGTTTTAAGACATCCTGAATCTAAAAAACGAAAAAAAAAAAAAAAAAAAAAAAATTTGTTAAAATGCACCAAAATGCATAGAAAGTGCATCTGCATAATTTTTTTAATTTTTCATTTTTTGAAAAGTGTATGTTCAGTTCCGTCGTCGTCGTCGTCGTCGTCGTCTCCATCTCCATCTTTTTCGCACCGCTAGAAATCGTGTCAATCGTGACGTCAGAATGTGACGTCACATGGCTCTATCTCGCGAAATACCGAGTTCCTAAATAAAATTTTATTAGAAATAATGTTAACAAAATATTATAAAAATTTTTATTATTTTTTATTCTTCACACCCCTTAGTCCCAACCCTTCGCCCCACCCCCTTTACACCACCCCCTCCGCTCACTTACTTATTAAATGATTATTATTTATTTCTAATAATTAAAATTAGTTAATTTAATTAAATTTTTATATAATTATTAATAATAAGCACCCACCTACTATTTTGTCGACACCCCTTCGTCCCACCCCCTTTACACTACCCCCTCCGCTCACTTACTTATTAAATGATTATTATTTATTTCTAATAATTAAAATTAGTTAATTAAATTTTTATATAAAAATTAATAATAACCACCCCACCAATCCATTATTCACCACCCCTTTTCCCCATTCTCTTTGCATATCCCCACCGACCATTTGCGTTTTGAATGAAAACATTAAAATTAAAATTGAATGTAATCGAAGGAAAAGAATGTAAGTATCGTGTACTATTGTTAAAATATCTTAAAATAACACTGAATATATATTTGTTTTATTCACCTTTATTCGTAATTTGTTTACAGATTCCACATGAATATTTAATTAAAAAAATGGATAATTCCAATAGTAAGTAAATTATATTTATCAGGAGACTCGGTAGAGTTTTTAACTTTTTATATATTTTACTTTTTAACAGAATAAGCAAAATAAAGCTATTTTTTTGTAGTAACTACAATTTTTAAATAAATATATTTTTTTTATTAAAATGCAATTAATTTTTTTTATTGTTATACCTTGTATTAAGAATATTAAGAGTATTCATTAAATATATAAGTGTATAAATAATATATATATATTTTTTTGGACATAAAGGGTTTTTTGAATAAGGGGGTTTTTGGAAGGGGATAACTACTTGGCGTATTTTTTTTACATCGGGTATATATATACAGGGTGTCCGGGAAAAGTGATCTATTGAATTGCACAGCATGATTTCAGAAATCTTCTGAATTAAAAAAAAAATAGGTGGAGTAGCGGGGCGTGAGGTGTTATTGCAGATCAGGCATAGTGTCTTGCAACTCGCTACCGTGGCCCTTTTCTGATTATTATTCTGAAGAAGGGTGAACAAATTTTTGTTATGTTATGATAGATTTAAAGATATTGAAAGAGAGAAGGATATCATTATATTATAAATTTTTATACAATAATATAATAATATTATTAATTAATTCAAATTAATAATTAATTTATTATTAATTATTAAGAAATATATAATGATATAACTTTTATTATATATATATATATGTATAATAACGATACTATAATATAATAATATTAATTATTATTTATTATTAATAATTAATTAATTATTAATTATTAAGAATTGTATAATATATAATAACGATTTTATTTTTTTTAACATATATTAAAGCTTGATTATTTAAATATTTATTAATATATAATAAATATAACAATTTACCTTCTCTACGATTCTAATATCTTTTTCTTTGTCTTTCAATAGCATTGAAGAAGGATACAAATCATCATCAAAAAGTCTCCCACCATATATTCCCTTCAAAATCCCTCTTAAGAAATGTAAATATATATATGTAAATGTTTTTATAGTAATAAGGAGGGCAAATAAGTTTCAACGAATAATGA